>RXID01014482.1:237653-440370 GCA_005019695.1 Trichopus zeylanicus subsp. travancoricus | reverse complement strand
GGCTGTGGGTAAATATGGGCGAATTTGAGTGGGGTGGGAAATTAGGGGGGTTAACCGTAATTAAGGCTAATTACGGGAGGTCACCCGTAATTATCCCTTAAAATTATATCTATATAGGATTATAATGAATAAAATAAATTTTTTGGGTAATTTGTGTATTAGTGTATTTAAAATTAAATTTTTATAAAATTTTAATATAAAAGAAAATATTTTAAAAATTGAAAATTAAAAAATTATTATATCGATTTTAAAATCAGTTCAAAACTGAAATAAAAAACAAGTTCTTAAGTCAAATTTGTACAATTCTGAATATCAATTTTTTAAAAATTAAAATCCAATTTCAATTTTAAAGCATGCAAAATTGGTATAATAAATCAATTTTGCTAACCTTTATTCACATGGACAACTCACAAAATATTATTGAATCATGCTGAAACATGCTATTTATATAATTCCAATTTAATCAATTCCAAAAGCAAATAACAAAAACAAAAGATTTTTTTAAAAAATAACTTTATCAATGAACAGTGACTAGGGTTTCAATGAATCTAAGCCCGTCAAATCTCCGAGTGTATCTCTCCGCCGGCGAAGACTGCTTTTCTTCGTCCCTCCTTCGGTCATCCCATTAATTAACACTCCAATAATTAAACAATACGGCGAAGCTGTTCTAAAATTACTAATCACAGTGTACTTATTTTGAGGCCATATTCATATTTTCCACAAATATTAAAATCTGGAGGCTTTGTATGCAATTATTTGATTCTCCAATGGTGAATGTATATACCCTTCTTGGGAGCACGCACAGCTTTATTTGTTTGCAGTAGGATTTTAAGTTTTGATTTCCCTTTGGACGCACATTCAAATTGATGCCAATTTTTGTCAATTTTAATTAACTTTTTTTTATTTTTTTAATATAGAATTTTAGATTTAAAAATATTATAATATTTTTAAAATGGAAAAAAAAGAAAAAATTTAAAAAATGATGGCATTTTTAACATATTATTATATTATATTTTAATTTTGATGTTTATGAAGTAAAATTTTATATTGTTATATACAAATTCATAATTACTTGCATAGACAATATATTTTTTAAAGTTAATGTTTAAATATGATGATACACTGAGGTAGATTTATTAAATCAAAATATTAATAAGAACCAAAACATAGAACAAGTAGTAAAGCAATGCACCGAAGCTAAAAACTTACCTTGACATTGAGATGAGTTGCAAGAATCTCAAATTGTCTCAACACCAAATTGTGAGAACTTCAATGTCTTTAGCTAACAACAAACTCTTGTGATAGCCGATTGTTTTATAAGGAGATTACACCAAAGTATCATTAAGCTCAGATATCTTGGTGTGAGTCTAGTAGGGATAAGATAATCATGAGATCTTATTTGTATTTATTTTTAGAAGTAAATCTCGAAAAATTCATAATTTATGGTTATCTGTAACGAAAAATCCAACGAGATTAAGACGTTGAGATCACAAAATTTTGATATACTTCATACCCTACATAGTTTCCAAAGATATAGGAATTAATGTCATTTTCCTTTCTTCAATATATTTTGAGTGATCTCTATTGATTTGAGGATGAAATAACCATTATCTGAGAGTTCATGGCGATCCTCTTCACGGTTATCTTCTTTTTGCAAATTGATGAAAAAAAGGCCTAACAAATCGAGATCTCAAAAAAGTCTCTTAAATCAAAATAAGTTGCGAGTCAAACTCCATCAACAAATTATTAATAAAATAATACTATAATGTATTAAAAAATAGAGGATATTAATTTAATTTAAATTATTGAAAATTTTATTTTTAATACACATAAAATAAAATAAAATAAAAAATATACACATATTTTTAAATATATTAAATACACAATTTTTTGTGAAAAATATATAAAAAATTGCAAAACCAATTATTGGAACTCGGATCCAATAGATATAATATAAAAGCTTAATTATCTTGTCTAACGTAAACTAGCAAAAAAAATATATATACAATTAAATAAAATTTGATTTTAAGTCTAAAATTATTGGGTTTCAATTTCAGTCAAACTCAAAATCTTGATTTGTAAAGTCATATATGCAAAAAAAAATTACCTAAAAGCTAATTACGGATAATTTTCTGCATCTTAGAATATTACATATAATTCATATTTTTGCAATACTTTGGGTTAGCTCTTAGTTAGAAGAATAAACTTGTTATCTACAAGTTTTTCTTTTGCATGTACATCATGTAAATCATTAATTTACGCATATACTCTCACAGAGGTAGATCCTCGTAGAAGTCACTAAATCATAAATAACCCCCACAAAACATTATTTCCATACAAACCCCAGAGTACATATGCAGATACTACGAAGAACCAAAGGGCAATACCCGAGAAGGATACTGGAATGCGGGTTCAGAGGAGACATCCGGCGACGAAACGGAGCATGCGGAGGCGACGAGCACAGTGGCGGAGGAAGCCGCCGCCACGATGGTGTCGATTCTCTTCATCAATCAATCACAAGATCAAAGACGCGAAGGCAGAATTTTTTTTTTTTTTTTTTTTATGGTCTTCTTCTTCCCTATTATCTTCGGAGTATGTTGTGTATATATCACGAATTTAAATCTTGGTTTCCAATTTCGATTTCAATTTCGATCATTTTGGTTTCGATTGAAAGATTTTTTTTTAGTTATTAATTATGTATTGATCAGAGTTTGATTATATTTTGACTGTATTTTGACTTTAAATTAAAAATATGATAAAATATTAAAAATTTTATTTAAAAAATTTAAAAAATAGAAAAAATTTTATAATTAATTTTAACATAATATTATTTATTATTTTAATTAATTAAAATTAATTTTGATAGTTAATCACTGATATAATCTATTTTTAATATATATTACTGTATTAAAAAAATACAAGAAGTAATATGAATATGATTAAAAGTTAAAAATTAATATAAACAAATTTAACTTTTGATTAAAATGTACTTCACACATACATAATTTATTAATTATAACATAATACAACTAATCATCATCATCATCATCATAATTATCATCAGTTGAGTTTGGAACATTTGGGTATGGAATTATAAATTCAATATCTGGACGATCTAGACGAGCATTTATAGGCATACGTGCCAGAACAACTAGTTCTGCACGATCTCGTGGCAGCAGTTCTGAAGTATAACCATATATCAAAAGTTCAAAATGATAATGATAATTATATTAATTGATAATATATAATAAAAGTGGTCCAATAACACATGAGAAATAACAATCACACTGTGCGAAGTGTTGAGGAAAAATTACGGTAAGACGCTGATTGATAGTGTTAAGTGAACCTTGTTAAGAGGCACGATAAATTTGATCATTTACTCTTCCACGTTCTTTTAATATCTACTCAATTAAAACTTGTCCAAGTATATCATAAGCCGAAAGTAGAATCATTTTACGATAAAATATAAGTTTTTGACGAAGAATGGACATAATTATTCTTCCTATTTTTAGTGTAACTTGGCCTTAAACTGTAATATAATCATCCGGATTTGTCATTATTTGTTTCAAAAAAATATATCATATAATTGTCAGGATTCATGAATCTAAAGTAAATAATAGAAATACGTCAGAAGAAAAATATTACAATAAAATGTGATAATAAAATAAATAAATTATTATACAATAAAATAACCATATAGACATTAAATTTAAATGTCATAAAATTACAATAATATATCAATTTAAGATAATAATGAAAACATCATTTCATAAATAGCATAAATCTACGTCTTATAATCACATGCTATTTTGAGACGAATCTTGAAGAGATTGATATTCTTCATCACTATAATCATCAATACGATGAAGTTGTGATCGATAGTATTGTTCAACATGGGGATAGTACGAAGTCGCATGGTCATGCATTGACTGATGATATCCTGGATTGAAAGAAGACATCCCGCTATAATAATTGTCATAGTAGCTAGAGCTCGCACTATCTGTTGGATCTTAATTGACATCTTGTCTACCATGTGAAGCATATGAATATTGTGGTACATAACAGCCATATAAATTAGAGTTCAAAAACTCATTTCTTCCAAATCGTAGAAAAGATGAAGATGAGTCCTTATATTATAATTGTTGGAAATTGGCGTCACCAGCCATACCACCATTACTGTTATTACTGGTATCAACAATATTTTTTATTTTGTCAGCTTTCTCTTCCAATTCTTTGTCTACGAGACTGCGAATAGCTTCTTGTGTTTGAGGACGATTTAAGACAAGTTCTTCTCTTTCTCGAATCCACTCTATCATAGGATCATCATATTCAAATATGATAGACAAGTTGATTATCTCATTCTCTCGTGATGTTCTCTTTTATAAGTTTCGGTCTCTTAAACGCAAATTATAATGACAGAAAATAAGTTTCTCCAATTTTTCCATTTTAAGTCTGTTTGTCGTCTTCGTATGAATCAATCCAAAAGTTGTCTAATGTCTCTCGCATTGTGAACTCGAAACAGTTTAACTTAAAATTTTAATTGCTATCTTTATAAGATTAGGTGCTGCATGCCGACCATAAATACTCCACTATCTAGCTGTAATTTATCAAAAAAAAATTATTAAAAAATTGATATAAATTTAATTAGCAAATATGTATAATTATTGAACATCAACTATATCAGGAGTATCACCCCCTAATAGTTACAATTGCTTGTTGTGTGCCGAAGTCTTTGACTTTATTTTTGAAATCATCTGCCTGTTTAATGGATGTACTAAAGTTAAAAACTTTCTTAATTATGTAAAAAGATTTAATGATTTAGAATATACCTCGCGCAATGCCAATATTCTTGTTCTCATATCTGACTCCATCCTCTCGATTACTTTACGTAACACTTTGAGAATTGTATTACTGTTGTTGACCTCATTGGCATATTGAAATATTAGATTCAAAAAGTATCATACAAGATAATTAAATATAAATAAACAATAGTATCATTATAACTTAGTAAAGTGCTATAAAATGACTATTTACTTAATTACCTGCAGTATGAATATTTTTGAATAATATTTTATCCCAATAATAATCAATAATCTTCTTCTATTTACAAAATTCAATTGTCCTTATATGTCGTCTTATTTGTAATTTTTGTTCATTCTATTGCCTCATATAAGAACCCCATTTGCGAATGATCATCTGAGTCAACAATTCGAAGCACCTTAACTAATGGACTGAAGATTCAGATTACATTTTCAACTGATTTCCAAAATTGCTCATTTAAAACTTGATTGTAGAATTGTTCAGAATAAATTTTCTTAGACCGTTTTAACTTCAAATAATATTTATCATATTTTTCACTGGTAAATAATCTCTTTAATGTTTGTCGGTTAGTATATAGAGAATCCAAGGAGATAAATTGTGTAGCAAACCAAGTAATGTCCGACTTGATAATCTCTTGTCCCCGTATTTCCTTTCTCATCAGTTCAAGACGCCAAGCATAGTTATAAATGAATGACGTCAACTTCTAACCTTTCTCAACCACTTTTCTAATATCAGGATCATTACTCATATCTTTCAATATTAAATCAATAGAGTGTGTTGCACAAGGTGTCCAGAAAAGATTTTTTTTTCATTAACTTTTTTCCAACATATACTAATGGAGCTACATTATCAGTTATGATTTGTACCACTCTTGATTCTTCAATCTCCTCAATGACATTGTCAATCAGATGACTATAAGAACAATATACTAAAAAATTTATCAAATCTTTACCGTTTTGTGTTTTTCATCTATCACACATCAAGGTACACCCAAATTCATCCCAATATTTGTGGAAGGTTTGGATAAAAACAGTCATCTCTTCAACTTCAAGATTCAAATACTTTTCAAAAATTTCATAAACACTTGATGGAGGAACTCCTGGGCCAACCTCTTGAGCGACATGTATCATTCCATGATAGTAACTGCCATCTGCTAAATGAAATAGAACATAGTTATAGAAAAAAATTTGGATACTGCCCTACCCAACCACTATTTTGCCTTTCGAAAATTAGTTAATACTGTTCTCAAATTTAGTTAAGTATCATCTCTTGGTTTCAATAGAAATGGGTCTACTGGAGAAATATTGATAGATCTGATGTCAGAAAAATGGAAATCCCCTCTAACTCCTGAAGGAGCAGTTGTGTGTCGTTGTATACGTCATTCTCTAAAACTAGTAATTCGGCGATCACGAACTGTCTTAGAAGCGTCAGCATCACCTTGAGTTTCCTTGTACAATCTTCGACTCTTGCGAATTACTTCCTAAACCTCAGTATCATCGTCTTTATCATCAGAAACTTACTCGAGATCTGGATTACAATAGTTGATAAGTTCATACTCAAAGCGTGATTTTTTGGCATTATCCTTTCTTCTACTTTCTCTGCCGCTTTGTATTATTACCCAAAATGTTTATCTCACTTCATTCGAAACTTTCTCACATGTTCGAACTAAGCTGCTTACTTCTCCCAAATGCTTTTTTAATCTTATAATTTCAGAACTAAGCACACGATCACACCATTTGTAGTGAATTTTCTGAATTTTTGCATCCACTAATTTACAGTATTGCCATCCGATATCGTCATCGTGAGTCGATCGTTGCGTGTTTTTCTTAGAAGCCATATGCAATACAACAGTAGCAGTAATAGAATAAATGTTGGTGGAGGAAAAATTACTTATGATTAAGAAAAAAATTCCACATAAATTTTTCAATTTACAAATTAATTTTTTCATGAACTCAAAATATTTCGATTTATTAGCTAATTTTCACGTTAATTTCAACATTCTCAATTTAATACATAATTTTCACATAAATATTAATTTCTTAAAAAAATAAAAAACTCTATTTTCTCATAAATTAATTAATAAATAATTAAATACTAACTAATTTTTACGTTAATTTCAACATTCTCAATTTAATACATAATTGTGGCATAAAATATTAATTTCTAAAAATATAAAAAACTCTATTTTTTGGATAAATTAATTAATAAATAATTAAATACTAACTAATTTTTTCATAATTTTAATAATTTTTTATTTATGGTATAAGGTTTAGGGTTTAGGATTTACTAACATATTTCTCAATTTATTAGCTAATTTTTACGTTAATTTCAACATTTTCAATTTAATACATAATTTTGGCATAAAATTTTAATTTCTTAAAAATATAAAAAACTCTATTTTTGCATAAATTAATTAATAAATAATTAAATACTAACTAATTTTTTCATAATTTTATTAATTTTTTATTTAGGGTATAAGGTTTAGGGTTTATGATGTATTAACCTATTTTTTGATTTATTAACTTATTTTTTCATTATTTTTAACATTATCAATTTAATACATATCTTTCGCATAAAATATTAATTTCTAAAAAATATAATAAACTCTATTTTCACAAAAAAATATATTAATAAATAATAACTAATTTATACATAATTTCTATACTTTCCGATTTACTAACTAATTTTATATTAATTTCAATATTCTCAATTTATAAACTTACAAACTGTAATATACTACGCAATTACAATTCTATATATAACATGTATAATAATTGAGAATTAAAAAAATTCCTTACCTCCTTCTTGAATATGATTGTAGTCTAAAATAGAAGTAAGATAATAGGCCCATAAAATTCTGCAATTAAAACACTAATAGTATTACAACGTCTGAAAATCTCTAAGCACATTGCCTACAAACTTTGCATTAATATCTCTGACTATATAAAAGCAATAATAGAGTAGGCTAATAGCCTAATATAATAAGTCATGTTGTTGCTAACAAACAAATAACAAGTTGCATCCGCACATTCACTTGCATTCAATGGACTCCATAAGAACGGCTCTATCAAGTTGCATCTCATCCGCTCCATAGCCATTGTGCCTGTGATCAACTAAATAAAACAAATGAATAATAATAAACAAATCCGTTCCACATTCATCGCACCCGTGAACAACTGAATAGAACAAACAAACAATAGTGAATAGTAAAATATCATGCAACTCTATCTTCTATGACATCCGTAAAATGAGTTGACTCATCGGCAACCAGAGAAACGAGTTGTCTCGCCGGCAAGGAGGTGGTCGTCAGCATCAATGGAGTTGCGATATCCTGGAGGATGTACGCGCTCCACCATACGCTGCGATATCGATGGTAGAGACGTCGTTAAACTGGAATACAGCCTCCACCATTTGCCTCCAGAAGGATGTACGTGCTCCACTACCGCTCGCTGCTCCATCGTTGCACATCGCTCCACTGCTGCTCAAAAACACAGAAGCAGAAGAGAAATCTTTTGTTCTTGTATTATAAGTCTTGTAAGGAGAGGAGAAGGATGGCAATACAGAAAAATTATCAACGCTCGCTGCACATTGATTGTTCCTTCTACTTCGTTGCTGCTCGCCGCCGCTTTTGCACACCGCTCGCCCATGCTTTTGCTCACTGCTCCGCACGCTGTTCCCCACGTTGCTCACTGCTCCACTCTCGCTGCTTTGCCGCTTCACCTCTGTGTGATCTCGCTGTGCTCGCCGTCGCTACGCAATCTCCCTACGCGATCTTCCCTCGCGCTGCACAATTTTCTGCTCATTACGCTTGCCGCACAATCTCCCCGCGTGCTACGCTCACCCCACACGATCTCTTGTTCGTTCCGCACTCGCCGCGCGATCTCCCGCTTGTTTTGCGCTCACCCTATACGCACTGCGCGATCTCCCACTCGCTCTAGAGTGGCTTTTTCCCAGCTCAACATGTTTGGCTCTGTTTTAGCTGAGTTGACTTGTTTAGATCAGCTTGAAGTAGCCTGACTCATACAGTATTTGTCCTAAATTTAATCAGTAGAATATACATTTCCAACATGGTGATCTAAATCTGACCATATCCAGATGCCAATTCTAATTTTTTTTTTATATTAATTCTAGTTTTTTTTTCTTTCTTTCTTTTGTCGTACCTCTCTGTAATATTCATTTTCGCATGAAACATACTAGGTCAAGGAAATTGCAAAAAAGTAAGAAAATTTCCAAAAATATACCGTCTAATGCCGCTAGATTTATTTCTTTTTTTCAAAATGCTCTTCTGAACTATATCGGAATTCAAAATTGTCGAGTTGAGCTTTCAAGCCGGTTACTACCAAGGTTTACCGTTTCGGTTTCGGTTTTGGTTTTGGGACCCAGCGAAACCGATACGTTTCGGCCGTTTCGGTTTCAGTTTCGGTCGTTTCGGTTTCGGCCGAAAGATTTTTTAAAATTATTAATTAGGTGTTGACCAGAGTTTGACTATATTTTGACTGTACTTTAACTTCAAATTAAAAATATGATAAAATATTTAAAAAAATTTGGAAAAATTTGAAAAATTAGGAATGAATTTATACTTAATATTACCATAATATTAAATATTATTTTAGTTAATTAATATTAATTTTGATAGTTAGTCACTGATATTGTCTACTTTTAATATATATTAGTATATTAAAAAAATATATAAGAAATAACATGAATATAATTAAAAGTTAAAATTAGCATAAGCACATTTAACTTTTCATTAAAATGTACTTCAACATACATAATTTTATAAATTTTAAGATAATACAACTAATCATCATAATCATCATCAGTTGAGTTTGGAACATCTGTGTGTGGAACTACAAATTCAGTACCTGGATGATCCAAACGAGCATTTGTAGATATATGAGCTAGAACAACTAGTTCTGCGCGATCTCGTGGCAGCGGTTCTGAAGTATAATCATATATCGAATGTCTAAAATGAAAATCATATTTAGACTAAAATTTAACTTTATTTTAATTATTTTTTAACTTCAAATTAAAAAATTATAATATGTTTAAAAATTTAAAAAAATAATGAATAATTACGTAAAAAATATTATGTACGTGAACAGTATCTGACAGAAATCGATACTGACGCCGAAATCAAATGGCGATAGTATTGGCCTCAGTGTAAGGCCGGCTTCGTCTTGCGGAAGTACGGGTCAGGTCGGTGAGGGCGCAAGATAGGTGATAGAGTGCCGACAAACCAGCGAGTGCGCATGGCCCTTAGGCTCGGACACGAAACCAGCGCGAGTTCCTCTTCCCCACCCACCCCCCCGACCTCGCCCCGCCGGCAGCGGTGCCCGCCAGCCCGGCGAACTCCCGCCCGCCCGCGCTCGAGCCCGGCGATCCCGCCCGCCCGAACTCGAGCCCGGCGAGCTCCCGCTCCCGCGCGCTCGTCAGCACGCGTTCCCGGCCGTGCTCGGTGAAGATGAACAGTAACTATGAACAGTAAATCCTAACCGAAAGGAAAAATTGGGTTTCGGTTCGGAACCGACCGAAACGTTTCGGTTTCGGCCGAAACCGCGAACCATGGTTACTACAATAGACTATACGTGCAAGTTGCTTTCCCTCAAAACAATGCCACGCCACGTGCCAGTTGGAACTAAATCCTAATCCTAATCGATTTGCTTTCCTTCTTTCGACCAACCTCAGTAACATTTTTCCTTTTTTTTCCATTTTTTTATTCAGTGAATTAATTCTCAATATTACATCACCAACTTATATATAAACAACATAACACACCACTATCTTGGAAACACCAATTTCTCAATGGCTTCTTCCACCTTCTTCCACCTGCTCCTCCTCCTCCTCCTCGCCGGCGCCGCCTTGGTTCCTCTCCGGCCGGCGGCCGGGTGTTATCCGTCCATCTTCAGCTTCGGCGACTCGCTTGCCGACACGGGCAACCTGTTGATATCCCAGACGGAAAGTCGTGTTGGAAAGCTTCCTTATGGCCAAACCTACTTCCACCACGCCACCGGCCGGTTCTCCGACGGCCGCCTCGTCGCCGACTTCATAGGTACTTCCTTCCATCATTTTCAAGTATGTGTCTGCTTCCATTATCGCTCCTGCTAACTTAAATGATGTGATTCTGACATTCAACTGTAGCGCAAGCGATGGGATTGCCTCTCTTGCCCCCATTTTTGGGGGGTCCGAGGAGAGGCGTCGGTTTCAAGAAAGGCGTGAACTTCGCGGTGGCTGGAGCGACGGCGTTGGACGCGAATTTCTTCCGAAAGAAGGGACACAAGGTCACCTGGACCAACTTCACGTTGAGCGTCCAACTTGAATGGTTCAAGCAGTTACTTCCTTCGTTGTGCTCCTCTGAATCAGGTAAAGCTGAAGCTCTCAATTCCTCTCGGTTTGATCAAGTCAATTGTTTTCGGCAATCGACGGTCTAAACGCCGTTTCCATTGGGTTGGCTTAAAATAGTTTCATATTGGCGAGGCTTTAGATTTTACATAGTCCCAAGACTATCTAAAAGGAAGAGCTAGCCAGCGACCGATCCGACAGTCCCGATTTGGACTCAGAATGCACATCCGGACCTTCGGATGGAACCATCCAAGAGATCGGGTCGGTCGCGTCCCGGAATACGTTCTGCTACCGAAATTTAGAATCTTGCTTTTGTTAGTTTATTTAGAAAGATTTCATGTGTAACTTACGAAACCCGTCGAAATATGAAATTATGAGTCTTACGTAATTACCCACAATTCTGTGATATGTTTGATTTATCATAAAATTAATCTAATTTTCTGGATTATATTACCAAACATGCCTTTCAAAAGTGTTAAAGCGATGTCTTGCTAAGTTTTTTCTAAATAAAAATAAACCTAGGATTTTGATATGATTCGGAATTTTTTTCAAAAGTGGGTATGAACAAATTGGTAATTTTTTGAATTGAAAAATAATTTGGAGAAAATATCCGACATCAGATTTTGATCACCAATCTTGGTAGTTGCGAGTTTCCAAACAAACATCTAAATTTGGCATCTTTATTTGGTGGTGGTGTTTGTCCTCCGCAATTATAGAAAACTCTGTTAATGCTTCAAAGCAACAATATTCTTTTCTTCTCAAGTCAGAAAAGGTACTTTGCATATTTGCCCTTGTAAAATCAGATAATTGCTTACCTAATCAATTTCGTAGGCAATTTATGCAAAAACAAAAAAAATTAGTAATGATAGCGCTCTTATCCAATAATATTATTTAACTACCTTAAATTAAACAAATACACACATTCCAAATGGGCCTTTAAAGATAGAATCTATATATAATTTTGACATTTCTTTTTTGTTGTGACATAAATTCTTATGATTATTTTGGAATAATAAAAAATAGAGTGCAGAGACATTCTCAGCGAATCTCTGATTTTGATGGGAGAGATTGGAGGTAACGATTACAACAATCCGTTGTTCCTCCAAGGAAGAAGCCTGGACGAGATCAAAACCTTCGTGCCTCATGTCATCAAAGCCATTGGCTCTGCCATTAATGTGAGCTAATTACTCCAAAATGTCAAACAAATAATTTAAAAACGTTTTTACATATACACCCTTGTCAAACTTAGTTATTATCTTTTTGAATAGGAATTGATTGGGCTTGGAGCGGGGACATTGTTGGTGCCGGGTAACTTCCCGATCGGTTGCGTCTCATCCTATTTAGAGAAATTCCAGAGCTCGAATTCAAGCAAGTACGACCACCAAACCGGCTGCATCAACTGGATCAACGAGTTCTCTCGATACCACAACCGCGAGTTGTTGGTCGAGCTCAACCGGCTACGGGAGCTACACCCGAATGCAACAATCATCTATGCCGACTACTTCGAAGCGGCCCTGAGCATTTTTCGCTCGCCGCTTAAATATGGTATGAAATATATAATTATTCAAATGTCAGGGAGATATAAGTAAATCTTCTTTGTATGATAACCGGCTAGTCTTCATTAGTATCTTCATTAGTGACATTTCTTTAGAGGAAACTCTTCATTAGTGACATCTAACAACTTGTCATGATGAGGTGTTTTTACAAAAACAACTCCCTAAATTTCTATAACAACACTGTTGTTGGAATCTTTACAAATAACCCTTCGACTTTTTTTCGTAGGATTCAAAAAGTTACCGTTGGGAGCTTGCTGTGGAGGAGGTGGGAGATACAACTACAACTCGAGTAGACAGTGTGGGGAATCAGGTTTCACCGTCTGCGATGATGCCTCGAGATACGTATCATGGGATGGATTGCATTTGACTGAGGCTGCTTGTAGAACCATTGCCACTGGCTTGCTTAAGGGGAAGTACACAAGTCCTCCCGTGAATCAGGCCTGCTTGCTTGAGCGGAACACTGGGCTTATTCCTCCACATGTTGCTTAGACTTGATCCATTTTAAACGGATAATGCAAAAAATATGTGAATATGATGGTTTCATCTGGGCATATATGCATTTACGATTGTTTCAAAAAATATCAATTTTACATTAAGGGATGTATTTCACATTATATCTTTTGAAGGAAGGTTATATGTAAGAAACCAATTATACTTTTTGGAATATGGTTGCACTAACATTAAATTTTAGGGATAATTACCCATAATTTCTGTAATTAGTTTTAATTACCTACAACCCTCCGTAATTTCTGGAATTACCCACACCCCTCTTTTTTCAAAATATTTACCTACACCCCCCTATTGTTATTTAATCAATTTTTTCTCAAAAAATTTTGATTTTACCCTCGTTTATTTTACAACTAAACCCCTAAAAACTTATTTTTTATATTATTTAACACCCCGAAATTATTCTGATTTACAGAAAAGTCCCAAATTCGGATTTTTACAAATACCGCCCCCAAATTATTCTGATTTATAGAAAAGTCTCCGAAATTATTTTGACGACGACAAGGATGGCCGTGTGCGGGCAGTGACGTTGGAGGCCGGCGGTGGGAACGAAGGCCGAGGCTAGCGCTCCGACACCCGAGCGCGGACGACCAAGGCCGAGGCCGTCTGCGCCCGCGTGGCGAGAATAGAGGCCGAGGCCAGCGCGCGAGCGCGCGGGCGCGAACGGCCTCGGCACGCAGGACGGAGGCCAAGGCCTTCGGGCCAGCACACGGGCGCAGACGGCCCGAGGCCGAGGCCATCCGCGCCCACTGATGGCGCGCCGGCTAGCTGCTCTCAGCCTCGGGCTTGGCCGTCTGCGCACACGTGCCGAGGGCGGACGGCGTCGGCCTTGGCCGTCCACACCCCCGTGCCGGCGTGCCGGTCTCAGCCTCCGCTCCCGCCGTCGGCCTCCGGCATCGCCGTTCGCACGCCGCCACCCTCACCGCCGTCGCAATAATTTCGGAAACTTTTCTGTAAATCGAAATAATTTCTGGGTAGTATTTACAAAAATCCGAATTTCCGGAACTTTTCTATAAATTTGAATAATTTCATAGTGTTATTTGCAAAAAATCAAATTTCGGGTGTTAAATAATAAAAAATAAGTTTTTAGAGGTTTAATTGTAAAATAACCGATGGTAAAATCGGAATTTTTTGGGAAAAATTTCATTAAATAACAATCAGGGGGTGTAGGTAAATATTTTGAGAAAAGGGGGTGCGGGTAATTCTGAAAATTACGGGATTGTAAGTAATTAAGCCTAATTACAGGGGATTATAGGTAATTATCTCTTAAAATTATTTCTAATTAATAAACTTTTTTTGTCTACAGTGCATCTTACACATCACAGGAGTTGTTTGTCACGTACAGAGATCGCAGCAAAGCAACTTAAAAAATTATTTTAAAAAATCAATATTTTTAAATATATGAAATTATTAAAACGAACCAAAATGCATCATTGCAAGACATTTTTTCTTTCTTTCTTTCTTGCATAATTCTTTCTACATTAAAACTTAGGAACGTTTGGTAGATCAATTTTAAATTCGAAATTATGAAATCAAAAGAATTGAGTAATTTTAAGAAATTTAAAGAATTTAAAGAATTGGATAATTCTAGTGTTTGGATAAATAATTTTTGAATGAAATTGGGATTTAATCAATTCACTTGATTCTGAATTTTGTTATTTGATTGATAAATAAAATTAATCAATTCTATTATTTTTTCCAAATTTAGGCATTTAATTGGAATAGGATTTGAGAATTAATATTAAAATAAATTTGTTGTAAAAAATAATTTCATGTAAGTTATTACCAAAATATAATAAATTTAATATAAAAATCAGTAAAATAATTTAAAAATTAATAAAACTTTTCAAAATGGTCCAAATATGAAGGGTTATATAAAAATATTTTAATTAATTAGAGATTTGTTTAGTGTAATTTTGTTGTTGTCTTGTCAAATAATTTTTAATAAACAAAAAAAAAACATACTAAGCCTACCATCATTAAGAATAATATAGCTATGAATTTATGAATGTGGACAGATGAAGACAGGTTTGAAATATGTACTAACTATTGATGAGAAGTTTTGTTCATCTTTCCTCTATTCTCTTCACAAACATGTTAACCTGGCAAGCATCAGAAAGAGATAAGCATCAATGTCTCACATTTGACATCCTACATCTTGCTCAACAATGTGAGAAATGCCTTAATTTTGAAACCTTTGTTTCCTCAAGAAACCATATTTAAAACGGAGTATTTTGCTGGACATGATTAGTATATGGAAAATGGATTATAGGGTAATTACCAATACAGAAGAAAAGACTACCTATTATGCAAAGCAACAGGCGAGCCAGATTGTCTATGTTTTATTGACTGGGTCAAGCAATTTATTGACTGGTTGTCTTATTACAGGAGCTCCCAGTCATTCTCAGTATATAGCATTCTGCCTGAAATGGATGATGCAGCACATCTCAACTCATCCTCCTCGCTCATATTGATTCTGATACAATAATCTTCATTCTGATTTTGAACCTTCTTTGATGATCTGGTCTTTGGACTAAAAGCAAGCCTGAATTTTCTCTGATAAAGAGAGCAATTGTCAACAATTGTCAGGATCTGCCTTAAAAAGTGCAAATAGCGTCATTTTCAACAAAGATGACCAATAAATCATTCACTGGAATAATTTTTAATCAATCACAGGTTTTATCAGCAACAAGGATAAAGTAGAAATTCCCTTCAACACTATGGCAGCAATGCCAGTCTATACGACATGAAATACAAGTATCCATAGAATCATGTCATCAGTACACAGCTAAAATGTAATTCAACAATAGATATATGCCAACAGTTAAAGAACTAATATATTTAACTGAATGATTTGGACATGCCTTTGCTAGCTTCGTACAGGCTCTTAACATCTAAGTGATCATTTTTGCAGTCATCAATGGAGATCATAAGAGGCCATCCTTAGTGGCATGAAAATGAAGCATAAGATTAGAATAATGAATTGAAGGGCAAAACTTGAGATGAGTTAATATGCCATGGAAGTTATTGCTATGAAAGCAGGTTTTCATGTGTTAGGTTTTCATGTCAAACAAGGACCAAAGGCTCCAAAACTTAAAACTTGAGAAATTTAGGAACTGTAGGCATGATATGTTAGGATTTTTCTATACACTTAACTGCAAAGGCAGTTTCCAGATTTGATAAATCCCATTCACCTCAAAGCTCTAGAGCAATTTGATAATATGCACTCTTAAAAATGATGGCAAAAAACAGGATAATAGCTTAAATAATTGAGTTTGATATAAATCACTTTCATTATGGCATCAATGTAAACTTATTACTAACAGAAATTCACAAGTTCATTCTATACTATATTGACTCAGGGTATTGAGCAATTGTTATATAACAAACCTACGTATAAAGAAAAATCACATCAGAAGAAGATCAGACAAAATTGATCAAATACACAGAATCAGACTACCTTGTATGAAACGTCCTTCCATGCTTGCTTTGTGACTGAAACAAGTTCAGAATTTTCAATATTCTCCCAGCAATCTTGGAGGGTTACTTCCTCAAGACCTCCTAATGGTTCCTTGTTTGTATCTACATCATGAATGATCGTTGCTTCTCCTGCTTCTTTAAAAACTTCAGTTGTATGTATTACATCTACAAAATCCATAAACCTATTGATAAGCAACATCTGAAACTTCTGAAACATGTTATGATATGACATGTAGGAAACTATCAGTCCCTTGGTCATTATTACTATCCCAAAAATTTAAATGCATGTAATCTATCCACCATTCTATTGTCATTTCCTACCAACCAATTACCAACAGTTGAATTGTACTACTAGCACTAGTAACCTATTGTTTCCTCTCTACATCCATAGCATATGCATAGAAGAAGCAAAAATGAAAAAATAGATGATGAGGCCATACTGTCGCCATCCTTATTTATGTAGAAAACGCACAACATAAATTGTGGTAAAATTTAAAAGAGGAACCGAATACATGCAAAATAAATTAGTTGTCCTTGAACTACTCTTCTTTGATCAGAATAAGGCATTCGGAAATTGTCACATGAAGGAAGAGAACCTTCAACATTACCATGGGATCCAGCTCCAACTGAAACAGCACGATTATCTCCACCAGAAGCTTCTGGGAGAAAAGATCCCACATTTTCAGCTGAATTTCTAATTAACTCTTGATCATAGTGATTCAGCCCTTGCAACCCATTAGCTAACATTCCACGAATGCATTCTCCACCTGAAGAAGCAAACGTCTCTAACTCCACACACTCTGCCAGGGTCTTATCTGAAACATTCTCATGAATTCCCGACACGGCATCATGTTCTCCAGACCAATCAGGAACACAACCATCCGCAACTTCAGCCAAAACCTTTCTGAAATGCTCACCAAACATACCAACATACTTGCACGGTTTCTGCCCAAACAAACAACATCACAGAAAGCAAAAGAAGATCTTTTTTCTTGTTTGAGACAAAAAAATGCTCATATCACAAAAATTGAGATGAACCTGAGCCAGGATATTATCAAGGCAAATATTCTCCCACTTTTGGTATATATTTCCAGCAAAGGTAAGACCTTTGGAGGTGAAATCCATGCTTAATATAGACAATCCACCAGGAAGAGGCTGACAGAATCTTCTAGCTGCCTCCTTTGCCATCTAAAATGTATAATCAATACTTTTGATGAAAGGCGATTAATTTCAGAAAGAACCAGGAAATGCAAGCGAAGATGTGGATGAAACTCACGGAGAAGGATGAGAAAAGAAGCGCGACGACGCGGGGAACGGAGAGGAAGAGGAAGAGAGGGAATTGGAGAATAAAAAGAAGGGATTTTGGGGAGAGAAGGATGGGATGGAAGGGAAAAGGAGGCGGAGGAAAGGAACAGAAGCCTGGGCTGCAAGATTGCCGAGTTTTGAGAAGAAACAGACCACGTGAGACGTGTACGTAAGAAATAATTTAACAGATAATATATACAAACTGTTGTGCACCAGTGGTCTAGTGGTAGAATAGTACCCTGCCACGGTACAGACCCGGGTTCGATTCCCGGCTGGTGCACTAATGTTTCGTTTCTTTAATTTTGTGCGTTTATTTCAGAGGATCGATCATCCTAGTAAAGTTCGGTCTAGTTGTCTTGCAGGCCCCCTAAACTAGCTGTACGGACTCAGAACTAGCAGTTGCAGGCTATTAATGGCTATTTTATATTTTAATCATATATTTTTTTACTTTGTACCAGGGTTTTAAATTTCAGCCGAAACCAAACCGTTTCGGTCGGCAGTTTCGTGCCCGAGCATGCGCCCTCGCCGAACTAGCCCTGCAGGTTCGCCTGCCTCGCAACCTCGCCGGGCTGGCCCCTACTTCCGCAAACTGGGGCCGGCCTTGCACCCAGGCTTACGTCGTCGCTAGCCTGGTTCCAACACTTTTGCCGGTCTCTGTCAGATATTGTTCACGTACATGAGATTATTTACATAACTGTTCATTATTTTAAAAAATTTTAAACATATTATTATTTTTTTAATTTGAAGTTAAAAAATAATTAAAATTAAATTAAATTTTAGTTAAAATATAATTAATAAAAAAAATATTTTGGTTGAAACTGAAATAAAAATGATTTTAATCGAAACACGTTAATTTTTTTATTCATGTGCATGCGTGCATGACCATCCACTGAAAGCAAAGCCAAAAAAAATTTGTGTTAGTCTCACCCCCATGTGAATCACTGTTACGAGATTGCGCAGAACTAGTTGTTTTGGCTCGTATGTCTATAAATATTCATTTGTATCGTTCAGATATTGAATTCATAATTTCACATACAGATATCTTAAATTCAACCGATGATGATGATGATTAGTTGTATTACATTATAATTAATAAATTATGTATGTGTCAAGTATATTTTAATAATAAGTTAAATTTGCTTATGCTAATTTTTAAATTTTTAATCATATTCATATTATTTCTCATATATTTTTTTATATAGTAATATATAAAAACAGTGGTTTACTATCAACATTAATTTTAATTAATTAAAATAATATTTAATATTGTGGTAAAATTAATTATAAATTCTTTCATAATTTTTAAATTTTTATACAAAAATTTTTAAAATTTTATTGTATTTTTAATTTAAAGTCAAAGTACAGTCAAAATATAGTCAAACTCTGATTAATACACAAATAATAACTAAAAAAAATCATTCGGCCGAAACTGAAACGGCTGAAACGTATCAGTTTTGTTAGGTGCCGAAACCGAAACCGAAACCAAGATTTAAAACCTTACTTTCTACCTAATTAGTTTTTACTGTCACTTTTTAAGAATTTGATTTGAAATCCGAATCAGCATTACTATTTTTTAAATTTATTTTTTAAAAAATTAATGTTATTTATTTTACATTATTATTAAATTAAATTATTATAAAAAAAGTAAATAGTTTTTAAAATTTTAAATTATTGTAGTATTAATTTTGATAAAAAAATAGTTTATAAAAATAGTTCATTAGTTTTGATCGTAATTTCGAACTAAACAATCTTTTGTTTACTAACAATCTTTTTATTTTAGCTAAGATGTAATTATTTTTTAAAAATTTATTGTGGCCTTTGTTCCTATTTTAAAAATTAAAAAGCTTATCACAATAATAATTAATTTAGTAGTTATATCAAATTTTTCCTGTAAGATCACGGGTTTGATATTTTAAGATATTTTTTTTTACATAAATTATGTAAGTCAGTTGTGATCCAGCACGACCCGCTTGATCAGACTATCAAAATTGTTTTACACCGTGAGATTTTCTGGGTGTGGCCCATAGACTTGTAAAGCGTGTCATGCATGAGCCTGATTTTTTTTGATATATAAATAAAAATACATAAATAATAAAAAAAATTATTAATGAATTATAGTTTAGTTGGTTAAGTTTGTTACTTTTTATTGACATGGCTTCAAATTTTAATTAAAAATATTTTTTTAAAAAAAGTTGTAAATATCTAAAAATTTTAAAAAAATTCATGGACAGGACCGGATGCCTTGTGTGCCATGTTGTGTGCCTCGACTTAATCATGATGTGGGTCGTGTTTGGCTTGTGAGCTGTGAATGGGATGTTATGCATGATCCGACATATGGGTCGTGCCAAATACAATTTGAATATTATAAATAACAAACCATGCAGGTCGTGCTCGGGCCTGACGATCCATTTTAACATCTCTATCCAGTTGTATTTGCTAGGGGTGAGAAAAAAAAAATAAAAAAATCGATATACCGAACCATACTAGTTGAAAATCGTATTGGAAAATCAGTTCTTAAACAAATTGGTACGATTTTGATTTTTAATTTTGATAAAATTGAAAATCGGATTTCGGTTTCAGTTTTTAATTTTAATAAAATCGGAAATCCAATTTCGGTTTCGGTTTTATATTTTGTGAAAAATTGGTATATCGGAACCATACCAGTTATTATATATATATATATATATAATAATTTTTTAAAAAAAAATTTTATGTTATATGTATATTGATATATTTAAAATTAAATTTTTATAGGATTTTAATGTAAAATAAAATATTTTAAAATAAATAATCAAAAAATTTAGTATATCAATTTTAAAATCGGTTCAAAACCAAAATCGAAAAATCAATTCTTAACTCAAACTGGTGCAATCTCGATTCTCAATTTTTTAAGAATTGAAATCTAATTTCGATTCTAAAACATGTAAAAATCTGTACCACAAATCAATTTTGCTCGTATCTGCCCTATTTTTTAGTAACAAAAGAATACAAAATGGCTGTTCCTTCCATTTGTTGACATACTTTTGGTGTTTTATTTATTTATTTATTTGGAAAATTTTCCTGTTCTTTCTCCAGCCCGGAAGTTTTTGGCGCGAACTTTCCGTCTTACGGGCCCCACCAGGCCGAAATCAAAGCCGGGTAAAGCCCGAAATTACACAGGAATATCCTCTTCTTTTATTCCCCAACGAACAAGTCCATAGTCCGCTAAATTCCTGCTCCAACGAAGATTTGCGAGACAAGAAGACGAACTCCCTTCTCTCACCGCCCCGCCTCACCGCCGCTGTCTCCGGAGAATACTCTGATTTCCGATCGCCCTTGCATGGCTGCCCAGGCGCAAATCGACGACCGCGCGCCGGACCTCTCCAGCGAGGCGGAGATCGAGCAATCCGATGCCGTGGAGCTTGTCCTCTTTCACGTCAATGAGCGCTACGTCTATCTGGTACGATCTCTTCTGGTTTCTTCGTTTTGTCGAATTGTTCGCTTGATTGGATGAGATCTCTGTTCACTCCATCGCGATTTCCCGCAGACACCTCCAAGGAAGACCGCTGCTTCTTATAGGTTTTACCTCTCTCTCTCTCATTATCTTTCTATTTTCGTGGAATTTAATTTCAGGTTTCTGATTTTGTTTAATGTTTCAGAATGTTTGATTTTCGTGTGCATTGTATGGATGTAGAATCGAAGTGTTTGTATCTTTTTCAGATGCTATATGGCGTATGCATGTTTTGTGTCTTTTTTATTTGACATGTGTTAACATTCAATCTAGAGCAAATTTGTAATTACATCTTCTCTTTCTTGGTTGCTATACTGTCTACTAAGCGGATGCATTTTTGGAATTTTACAAACTATAGAGACTGCACATTTGAAACTTAGTTGTTCTCTAATCAATCTGGGCTTGTCATTGGAGACATTGTTTTGATATTTAATTGTCTTCATGCTAACGAAGCCTCGAGTGGTGGCAAAGGACTCTTTGCTACACAAATTGCAATGTCAGCACATTCTTTAAATTGTTTTGCTACTTGAAACTTGGAAATTTTGGCATTGGTTCAATGTAAATGTTAGCTACGCATTGTGTTGCAGTGCAATGTTACATTCTTTTGGTTGAACTGGATAAACTTATTCTGACATTTCAATAGCTTATTACTCCTAAAACATAACTTGCTTAATACTACTTGTGGTTACATTTGTCATGCTGCAGATACCTGATAGGAGCGACGGTCATCCAAATTGTGACCTTTATTTTGTGGTTGAAGGGTTGATTGTTCCATCTATATTAGATGGTCTTTGACCTAAGCTTACATTGTGCCTTGTTAAATAATTACAAGAATCATAAATGGACACCTACTCAAATCATGTGCAAATACTTAGATTTATCATGTTCGAGTCGCTACATATAACATTATGAGACTAAGGAGCCACTGTTTAGCTTTAATTATGTGATTCTGTTGAATGCAGGGCTGATGAATGGAATGTGAACAATTGGGTATGGTAGGGAGTATTAAAAGTGGTTAGCAAGGGGGAAGAATGCATAATTTAACTGGAAGATAAAATTACAGGTGCGTCAATTTTCTAACCATTTATGCATAGCAGAGCCAAATAATTTCTGCATAATTTACCATTTGACTTATATTGAATCAGGGCAGCTCTATGCTAGAGCTTTTTTGAGAAATGGAGAGCCACATCCAGTGGAACATGTAATTTACAGCAGCAGGTTGGTTACAATTTATTTCTGAGTTATATTCCACGAAGAAAGTAATTCTGTTTCTATTTCTTTCTCTTCCAGATATTTTTTGCTTCGAGTTGAAGAAAACATAGGTAAGTTTTCTTATCTTTCTGTATCATGCCTTTTTCAGGATACCCTTCACAAGGTTTTTGTTTTTCTTCATTAGCTAAAAATAGAGTTTCTTATTTTCCTTCCTGGTTACAATTTTCAAGCCATCATGCCTTTATATGGCTCTATATGAATGGTGTCAAAAACTAGAAAAAGAAACTGCAACCTTGCACATTGCTACTTATGAAAATAGCACCTTCAAGTAGATTGTCTTTGGCAATAGTGTAGCTTGACCCAAAAACTTAGAGATCAAATGCAGAGTTGCAGGTATAATTATTGCTTATGTGGACCATAGTGCCAGTCAGAAGCAAACCTTGAAACACATGCGCAGTCTAGAT
This sequence comes from Trichopus zeylanicus subsp. travancoricus, assembly GCA_005019695.1. Taxonomy (NCBI): domain Eukaryota; kingdom Viridiplantae; phylum Streptophyta; class Magnoliopsida; order Dioscoreales; family Dioscoreaceae; genus Trichopus; species Trichopus zeylanicus. Next base: position 417,193 of record RXID01014482.1, on the reverse strand, counting down.
CAAGAGGGAAGATGATGAAATGGGTCACATGAAGTAACCTTAAATTGCTGAAAGAGATTAAAAAATTTTGAGTCTAATCATGTCTGAAAAATTTTGTTTACTCCTGCTTTCTGAGGGTACACATAGCAATCAGTAAATGCACTTTCTATGTTGTATATATTAGTAGGTAACACATTGCTTCCGTTTGCATTTTGGTTTGAGTTCTCTTGTTAATGTCTAAACGGTTGGGAGCTAGAATTTAGATTCACTGATGCTACTTAATTTGCTAACTGTAGCATCAAAAAAGTAACAGTTTGAACATTTTTTTGGTTGATTGTGTTGAACTGGTAGCTATTATTAGTATATTATTCTTCTATACTATCTTGTTCTTTTTAGATGCGCATATTCATGTAGAAGTAAAATAAAATTTCTCTGACATGCAGGTGGTCGATAAAGACACACCTTCATTGGTATAGGTTTCCGAGAAAGGGCTCAGGCTTATGATTTCCAGGCTGCTCTCTATGACCATATGAAGTATCCTCAAAATAACTATAGACACCCAAATTTTTTTATTTGTCCTGAATAAACTAGTTTCACACATAATCATGTGATGCTATCATGCAACCTAACTCTGACCAGTCTTTATTGCAAGTATGCAGTCGGTGTTATATGTAACATGGTCATGTTTTTAGCAATATTGCCCTGGAAAATATTTCTGATTTTCCTTTACTGACCAAGAGGTATCTAAACAAAAAAAAGACTGCTGAAGAGATGGAGCAAGAATTCCAAACAAAATCCTCTGATGATTACAGTTTAAAAGAGGGAGAAACTCTAGTACTCCAAATAAAAAATGTAAGTTTTTCCTCATATTAGTAGCATTTTTGCAATGTTCTTATTGTTTAGAACAATATTGTGGTGGATGCTTCCTCTTAAAAAATTTTAAAAATAAATTCTTATGGTGGATGCTTTATTTATGGCTACCATTCTGGTACCAAGATAATATGGCACCTTATATAAGTAATATCATTTGAAATTGAAAGAAATTATGGTCGAAGTCTAAATATCGTACAATCTTGTAAGGGATAGAAGTAAATTCATGCTATTGGAGCACTAAAATTGAAATCATAATGTTTAGTAAAATCATCCAGTATTAGTACATACCACAATTTATTCCAACTTCAAATCAACTGTCTTTTCTTCTGGTACTAAGAATGGTTTGACAAGTTACTGGAAGAATCAAATTATCATTACACCTTTGTGAGCTTAGGTCTCCCATCTTCTTTTCTGAATTTCCAACACCTATTTTGAGTCCTTGTTAGTTAGACATGCTTCTGGTCAGCTTTGGTACTCTCAAACACAATATTAATTCTCAAATGGGCAACATTTTAGCTCTTCCTGTGCATTCATGCTCATAATCATAATTTCTACTGATTCCAAAAGTAGCCATAGCCCCATCATTCTTTGAGAATATTAACTTGTTTTCTCTGACCTGCTACCCCGCCCCTTTACTTGATGCATATAAAGGTATTGCAGGCCTTGATGCTACCTTAGGGCATCATCGCTGGACATCATTCTTGTCAACTATACTTAATTTGTCATGGCCTACCTCTCTATTTTGTCTTTTTAGTAAAGTATTCTTTTGTATTGCTGAATGCAATCCTGAGGCTGGCCTGGACTAATCAGAGCTAAGCCCAAGGGCAGATCTATTAATTTCTTGCAAATTCCCGGACTGCATGTGGTGTTACCTACATCCAAGCTTGGATATAATTTTTCAGGCTTAGCTAGTTGACAATATTAGTTATAGTCACTAAATTTGCCATGATCCCTGAGTGGATCCTCCAAGGCACAGATTCTTATTATTCTGTTTGAGTGATCCTTTTTTCCACAGAAAGGAGGCAACAAAGCAAAGTCCACAGTTTGCAAGCACAGATTAAGCAAAATTAATCTAGATGAGAAGGCCAAGGCCAAAGGGGCTGCCACAATTTGCCTTAAGCTGCCTCCTCCACCACCAACCCCACTTTCCCCTCTAAGTCCAGTTCAGAGATCACTGCTTGCTTCACCACCATCCCCTATGAGTCCTCAAGGGACAGCTTCTGCTGAGAATAGCTCGCATTCTACAGTAGTCTGTATCCAATGAATCATCTCCTGCATTAGAAAAGGGCGATCAGGAAAATGGCGAAGATGATTTCGGAGATTTCCAGGCTGCTGGTTGAGCTTTCATGAGAATTTTATGTGTAATTAAACAATTTTAGTTTGAATTCTGTTGGATGTATATGGCGGTGCAGTTTGCAGATTTTACTGCATCTTTTGTCTGGAAAATCTGCTGTGGATGCAAATTTGGTTGGGAACCCATGAGAATCTGCAGTGCAGTGTATAGGGTATACAATAATTAGGAAGATCACCAATCCTGAGGGTGGTCAGCTAAGTAGCAGGCTTCATTTAGGTTTCCTTGGGGATTTAAAATCCTTCCTGGCAAGGGCGCGTTTTCCTTTTTTTTTTTTTTGGATTGCTTCGCGCCCACATGCATATATTGTTTTCAACGTAGTTAGATATACGGTCATTAGGACATAGTTTGAGGCTCAGGAGATGAAACAACCAAATGAGTTAATTCATGAGCACAATTATTATTGGCTCTTGGAGTATATATCACCTAAAAACAAAATGTGGAGACAGAAAACAGACATATATATATGCAATTCAATATCGTAGTACGATGGATACTCTTTCAGGAAGTATTAGAATTCTCTGTCAACGAAGAAAATTGCAAACAACTTTTGCGTCCTGCTATCGCTGTTACGGTTGAATTACCATTTTGCCTCTTATCAATTGTTATTACGTCGGTCACCATTATTCCCAACTTTCAATTGTTCATTATGTTGACGTAAACATTAAGATTAGACAACAGAAACAATATTTTTCGTGCAAAATCCAAAGTTTTTTGGGGAAGTTGATTTTTATTAGAAAGAAGAAATTTCGACATATCATTTTTGCAAATCGCGCAAACCACAACAAAAATAATTCAGAAATTTAAAAGGGGAAACTCATTATAATCCCTATCGATTTTTTTGGATGTATATATATATATATATATATATATATATATATACCCATCAAAATATTGTAATTACACTGATACCCTTCAAAACAAGATTTTTGGCACAAATATCCCTGGAGTTAATATTGGTTATTGAGATAACAGATTGGGATAAAATATCAAAAATGCCTCCTTATATATATCCCTCTCAAAATGTCTTACCAACAACTTTTCTCCCTCAAAATGAATGAATTTTTAAATTAATAAATTTCGAATAAAATGATGGAATTTTTGCATATATACCCTTCAAAAATTTGGAGGGCAAGTTTGTTTTTTCACCACTATGGTTGGCTGCTAATTAATGTTAAAATCCCGTAATTCTATCTCCGGGCAATGACATGTTACGAAAGGGGTATTTATGTAAGAAATCTTTTTTTGAGAGATGTTGATCCAATTATAATTTTTGAGGGTATAAATGCAATATCAGAACTTTTGAAATGCATATATATGGAAAATAAGTTTTTATTGGATTCAACCCAACTCTATTGTTTTTCTTCCCCTCAAGTCTGTAATTTTTTACTATATCCTCACCCAGCAAGCATTTGCGTCAGTGGACAAGAATGCTGCCATCAACCTGGATCTCCGAAGCAATTTCTTGTCTGATCTGGTTCATGGTGCGATCGAAGTTTGTGCACAGTTGAGGCTGTTTATATCTCAGTGCCTCCCGATGCGGACTTTGTGCGCCCAGAACTCAGACAAGCAAGCAATTGAGATGCAAGCTTCTCATTCTTGTGTTGGTAGGTCAGTTGCTAGTCTTTTTAGGTTATCTAGGGTTTCAACTTCCAGAGAGAGTGATTTTGAAATCTTGTTAGTTGTTAGCATGCAGTGAGTTTCGTCGACCTGTGTTATGTGTTTCTTGATCTTGTATTGTCAAGGAATGCCTGAAAGAGTTCTGTGGTTAAATAACGTTATAAATCTGGCTTGTAAGCAATTACAGAGATGTGTTTGTGTTTAACTTGATAATTTATTCATGGGCGGTTTTAAGTTGATAAATTTATTCGTTGACATGGATACTGTTGTTACAGGATTAAGAAAGCAGTTTTTAGAATTTAGATACTATTCTAAAGAAATGTTCTCGTCTCTATGTTCGCTTTGTTGCTTTTGAAATTTCGGTCACGATTCTATTTTTTTTCTATCTGTTTTCACTGCTACTTGGATTGCATTTTTGTTTTGGTTGCCATTTTGCATTTGCGTGGTCAATTACATGTTAAGTTTTAATTTTTCAATTTCCTTGGCGATTCATGCATTGAATTCAGAGTTGAATTTTAACCACACCGAGACTGCTGATTACCATGTATCTGACTGGATCAAGGCCATGCAAACTTTTCTGAGGATGGACGAAAAAAGGCTGGAGAGTCCTATCCACTGCAGAAACTGTAACACTACTCCAAGGCAGTACAGCGAACTGCGAGTCTCTGGTCCTGCACATTGATTGCAGAAAGGCTCTTTTCAGTCTTGACTTTGAACCCTCCATTATCCTGGAAATCCGATGGCGAGGGAAACACAACAACAGTGTCATGACCAAGGTTTACGGTTTCAGTTTCAGTTTCGGTTTCGGTTTCGGAATCGACCGAAATCGATACGTTTCGGCCGTTTCGATTTTAGTTTCGGCCGTTTCGATTTCGACCGAAAGAATTTTTTAAATTATTAATTTGGCGTTGACCAGAGTTTGACTATATTTTGACTGTGCTTTGACTTCAAATTAAAAATACGATAAAATATTTAAAAAAATTTGAAAAAATTTGGAAATTATGAATGAATTTATACTTAATTTTACAATAATTTAAAATATTATTTAAGTTAATTAAAATTAATTTTAATAGTTAGTCACTGATATTGTCTATTTTTAATATATATTAATGTATTAAAAAAACATACAAGAAATTATATGAATATAATTAAAATTTAAAAACATCATTTCATACATGATATAAATCCACGTCTTATAACCACATGCTGTTCCGAGGTGGATCTTGAAGAGATTGATATTCTTGATCACCATACTCATCAGTACGATGGAATTGTGATCGATAGTATTGTTTAGCATGCGGATAGCAGGAAGTGGTATGGTCCTGCATTGACTGATGATATAGACATCTCACACTCATAACCGTCATAGTAGTTATATCTCGCATTATCTATTAGACATTGATTAATATCTTGCCCACTATGCGAATTATACTGATCAGCACAGTAAACCTTAAACCGAACCGAGAGTGGGAGCGAGCATCGTCGTCGGCCGACCTGCGCTCGCGGGGGGAGCCGCCCTCGCCGGCGGAGCTGCCGGAGATGCCGGGCTGCTGAGCTCGACGGAGATGCTGTAGATGCCGCGCGGGGATGCCGGAGATGCCGGAGATGCCAGTTTCGAGCCCTGAGCTCGCCGTGGGCGCCGTGGGCGAGCTGCGGTCGGCCCAAGTGTGCTGAGGATGCCGCCGGCGTGCTGCGCTCACCCCGAGCTCGCCGCCGGCGCACTCAGCTTGCCCTGCGTGCACTGCGGTCGCCCCGCGCACGCTGAGCTCGCCCCGCGCGCGCTGCGCTCGCCATGCACGCGCCGAGCTCGCCGCCGACGGCCTGTGCTCCCTGCAGCCACTCCGCGCTCCCTGCGGCCGGCCCGCGCGCCCTGTGGCTGCCCCGACCGCCCTGTGCCCGCCCCGCGAGGCCTGCCGGCCACCCGAGCACGCCGCCCTCGCCCGCAGTCTCCTGCAATGCATGGCCCTCGCCCGCCCTCGCCGCAGTCACCCGTAGCCGCCCTCGCCCGCAGTTGCCCGCAGCCACCCCGAGCCCGCCGCCCTTACCCGCCCTCGCTCGCAGCCGCCCTCGCCCTCACCCGCACGCGCCCGCACTCGCCCGTAGCCGCGCTGCAGCGCCGAAACCCTAAACCGAAACGTTTTTTAGGGTTTCGGCACGGGTTCAACCGAAACCGCGAACCATGGTCATGACACAAGATTGCATGTGACTTACAGAAAAAAGAAAAAAAACAAAAACAAAAGATGAATGGGGTCAAGAGATTTTTTTTCTCTCTCTTGTTTCTTTTTTTAAAAAAATGCATTCAAAAGAGTGTTACTCTTGCTGTCTTGTACTGAGTTCTCGTCTAACACTTCTAAGGCACTATTTAATTTAAAATTAAAATTAAAATCAAGACAAATAAAATATTTTTATAAATTAGTTTTTTTTATTAAAATTAAGTCTATAATAATTTAAAATTTAAAAAACGAATTAATTTTTTATAATAATTTAATTTAATAGTGGTATAAAATAAGTAATATTAATGTTTTAAAAAAAATAATTCTAAAAAATTTTAATTTTTATCTTGATTCCAAACCAAACGATATACAGTACTTTATCCTCGGACCAAGAAACTAGTTAGTTGTTTAATGTTGGATGGAAATAACTTTCTCACACTCAAAATAATAATATTTTTATAATAAAGATTGATACTTAAGAATATTTTTCCTTTTTGAACTCTCATTCTCTATTTTTTTTGTTGGTTGAAACTTGAAATGGATTATATATATATAGGTACCCACGGATTATTCTAAAATATGTATTTACTAACTACTATTCATGAATCACAAACACCAACACATGCATTGAATTTTAAGATGAATGTATATATTATACATTCAATGAACTAGTTAATATACATTGTACATGCATGTAGGCACATGCAATAAACTAGCACACATTTATGAATGCACATTATTCAACATTCTCCCCCTTAATGTGTTGTGCTCTAATTTTTAGGGCTTTTCTCAATTGTTGGAACTTATGTTTTGTCAAAGCCTTGGTGAAATTATCTGTGAATTGATCATTGAACTTACAATACTTCAGTTGTTCCTCATTTTCTTCAATTGCTTCTCAAATAAAATGATACTCCATGGCAATGTGCTTTAAACAAGATTCGTAGTCATAGCAATGGTTGATTTGTTATCACAATGGATACTCAATGTGTCTTATTTTTCACCAACATCTTCAAGAATTCTTTTCAACCAAATGGCTTGTTGAGTTGCTAAACTAGTTGAAATATATTCAGCTTTTGCAGAGGATTGCACAACAGATGTTGCTTCTTTGAACACTATGAAAATATATTTAATCCTAATGAGAATGCGTATCCAGCAGTGCTTTGCATATCATCCACACAACCGGCTCAAGCATTATCACAAAATCCAACTAACTTCGTTTCAACCTTATTGTCATATTTGATTCCATAGTCTAATGTACTTTGAATATATCTCAACACCTTTTTAGCTACTTCCAGATGAAAGTGGCTTAGATCATTCATGAATCTTGAGAGTAAACTTGTAAAGAACATGATGTCAAGCCTTGTGCTAGTGAGATAAAGCAAATTACTAACTAAGCTTTGATAGTTACTAGCATCAACCTTCCTGCCTCCACCTTCTTTCTTTAGCTTTTCATTCACAACTAGCGGTGTATCAATTGGATAGCAGCCAAGCATACCAAACTTCTTCAATATTTTCTCAACATATTTTTTTGTGACAAATAAAAACTCCATCACCGTCTTGGTAAATTTCAATTCCAAGAAAATGATGTAATAACCCCAAATTATTCTTTTCATATCATTGCATCATTTCTTTTCTAAAAACATCAATTATCTTTTCATTGTTACTAATAAAAACAAGATCATCAACATAAAGTGTAACAATGAGAATATCAAGCATACCTTATCGTTTGACATACAAGGTAGGCTCACTCTTGCTTTTCACAAAGCCTTTCTCTATAAAATAGCTATCGATGTTGCTATACCATGCCCTCATGGTTGTTTTAGGCCATATAAAGCCTTTCTCCACTTGTACACCTTGTCTTCATTGCCTTGGCGTACAAACCCTTGGGGTTGCTCAACATATACCTCTTCTTTTAATTCTCCATTTAGAAATGTGGACTTCACATCAAGTTGGTACAACTTCCATCTTTTTTGGATGGCAAGTATGATAAATGCTCTCACAGAGTCTAATCGTACCACAGGAGCAAATGTCTCTCCAAAGTCAATACCAAACTACTATGAATAGCCCTTTGCAATAAGCTTTGCTTTATTCTTTTGCATAGTAACATTTGGACACCTTATAAATCCACTTCACGCCAATTACGTGTTTGTCTTTTAGCTTCTCAACAAGCTGCGATGTTTGGTTCTTCTCTATCATCTGAATTTCTTCTTTCGTCACCTTCCTCCAAGATTCTTCCTTTATTGTCTCATTAAAGCTTTCAGGTTCGTCCATGCAATAGTTGCATCTCGCTTATATAGCGCTTAATCTCTTCATTTTCTTTGGAGTGGAGCTTGGTGACAATGAATTAGATGAAGGTGGAGAATTCATCGAGCTTGAGTCTAAGCTTTCACTTGAAGAAGGTTGAGGTGTATTTGCATCATTTGTTGCTTCTTGAGCTGGAAATTGCTGAACAATCGTTTGAGGGATGGATTGCCCTTGAGGCTTACTTTCCTCCCAATCCCAAGTAGCCTTTTCATCAAATAATACAGTTTGGTTGACTTGAGTCTTCTCAGTCTTCACATTGTATAGCCTATAGCCCTCAGAGATATAACTATTGTGAACAAAAATACATTTTTCACTCATCTCATCAATCTCGCTTCGTTGCTCTTTAGGTGCGTGAGTAAAGTACACGCACCCAAAAACTTTAAAATATTTCACTGATGGCTTCTTTTCACTTCAAGCTTCAAATGGAGTCATATTCCAAACTATCTTTGTAAGACATCTATTCTATAGGTACACAACGGTGTTGACAACTTCAGCCCAAAAACTTTTTAGCAATTTCTTCTCAAACAATATGGATTTCGCCATTTCCATCACTGTTTGATTTTTTTTCTTTCAGAAACTCCATTTTGTTGAGGTGTATAGCCAACAGTGAGCTACCTTTCTACTCTTTCGTCTTCACAAAAGTTGTGAAATGCAATTGAGGCATACTCCTTCCCATTGTCGCTCCTCAAAACTTTGATAAACTTGCCACTTTGTTTCTTGACAAGAACTTTAAACTTCTTGAAAATTGTAAAAACTTTAAATCTTTCTCTCACAAAATATACCCGAGTGATGCGAGTATAATCATCAATAAAGAGGATAACATACCTTTTTTGAATGAGAAGGAGTTCTCATAGGTCCACACATATCAGTGTGTACTAGCTCAAGTTTCTCTTTTGTTCTCCAAGCAACTCCTTTTGGAAATGGTCGACAATGATGCTTTCTGAGTATGCAACCTTCACAAATATCATGCTTTTCTTCAATCTTTGCCAAGCCATGCACCATATTCTTTCTTGGGGAGAACTTTGAGACTACCAAAATTCAAGTAACCAAATCTCTTATGCCACAACCATAAAACATAATCATTTTTGGCCATAAGAGATAATTTTTTTAAGTAGTCGAGGAAGAGAGAAGCATCTATTCTGTGCCATGGTTTCACAGTAATAACTCCTTTTGTTCTCCAAGCAACTCCTTTTGGAAATGGTCGACAATGATGCTTTCTGAGTATGCAACCTTCACAAATATCATGCTTTTCTTCAATCTTTGCCAAGCCATGCACCATATTCTTTCTTGGGGAGAACTTTGAGACTACCAAAATTCAAGTAACCAAATCTCTTATGCCACAACCATAAAACATAATCATTTTTGGCCATAAGAGATAATTTTTTTAAGTAGTCGAGGAAGAGAGAAGCATCTATTCTGTGCCATGGTTTCACAGTAATAACTCCTTTTGTTCTCCAAGCAACTCCTTTTGGAAATGGTCGACAATGATGCTTTCTGAGTATGCAACCTTCACAAATATCATGCTTTTCTTCAATCTTTGCCAAGCCATGCACCATATTCTTTCTTGGGGAGAACTTTGAGGCTACCAAAATTCAAGTAACCAAATCTCTTATGCCACAACCATAAAACATAATCATTTTTGGCCATAAGAGATAATTTTTTTAAGTAGTCGAGGGAGAGAGAAGCATCTATTCCGTGCCATGGTTTCACAGTAATAACATGCCCTTGTTGGTCATAAACTATACACCCATGATTTTCAAAGTTGAGTGCATAGTTATGTCCAAGAGTTGTCCAATACTCAATAAATTTTCTGCCAACTCTGGTACATAAAAACATCATTGATAACTTTTCCACCTTTTTTGGTTTGAACTCTAATATGACCTTTGCCTTTGACCTCCACAAGAACTCCATTGCCCATGACAACTTTGGAGTTATAAGAATGATCTGCGTCCATGAAGGCTTCTTTATTGTTTGTCATGTGATTGCTGCATCCGCTATCCAAGTGTCAAACCTCTTTATTTTTAGTTGAGAATTTTTGACACATGTAGAAAAGATTAGCTTCTGATTCTTTCTCCTCCATATAACATGCTTGTCATTCATCTTTCATCATACAATCTTTGGCCAAACGAACAAATCTCTTGCACGTGAAGCATTGTTGCTGTCCCTTGAACCAACAATCTTTTTCTTCATGTTCAGCCTTTTTGCAGTGGCTGCACCATTTTAAAATTCCTTCTTCGTCATCATTTTTCCTATCATAGTAGCCTCTTCCTCTTCCTCTTTGGCTTCTACCTCAATCACCTCCTCTGCCATGTCTACCACCTTTCAAAAAGGCACGTGATCTCTATTCATGTGTTGTTGATCTTATCACCACCTTTGACAATAAATTTGGATTGAAATGCACTCTCCAGAGAGGGTTGAGAGTGGTGAGATAACTACCACTCAAAATTCTTCAACGGACTTGACAAAGCTTGAATACTTAAGTCAAGAAAGATCTTTAGTTTCCTCAATTACAACAATAATAGGATCAAATTTTTGAGGTAGACTAATTAAAATTTTCTCCATAGATTATTGGTCAGTAATATTATCTCTACAACTCTTCATAATATTCACTGACTCTATAAATTTTGAAAAATAATCATCCACACTTTCATTTTCTTTCATTTTCATATTTTTCAAACTCTATCACGAGAGATTGGAGTTTAACAATTCTCATCTTTGCATCACCTTTATATTCTTACCTGAGAATATCCCATGCCTCCTTTGCTTTATTTGCACCCATAATTTTTGGAAAAATAGAGACTGAAAGGACTCTTTGGATAATGCCAAAAACACCATATCCATTACTTTCTTATCTTGCAGGACTACCAATTTTTATATAGTCAAATCTTCTATGCTTTTGGAATTTTTTTTCTTTAAAATTCTTTATGGAGTAGAGTTAGGTTAAAAAGCTCAAATATTCAAATCTTAGAGATTGCTCAAGATAAGAGATGTAGTTGAAAATAAACTTTCTTTATCCATATGATAATTTCTAAGGCACCATCCTTCAATTTTCATTTTCAATGACTTGATCCCTTTCAAAAGCAGCATATTATACTCTGTATCTCATTTTTATAAATCCATGTGTAGTGAAGTGGGGAAATTAGTCTATTTCCATCATTTTTGAACGGGCCCCGAATAACCATTTAGGCTTAATAGGCCCAAAACGACCCGTTATAGGTTCTTCATCCGATAGAGCAACTTCCATCGAGTTGTGGAAGTTCGGGACGACGTCCTCCGATGTGCGGAGGCTCAGGACACCCTCGACAATGCTGCGAAAGTTCTGTTGAATCTATATGGCACACAGTGCTCCGTAAACAAGCACTATGTATCCCATAATTTCATATAACCTTCTCAAATTATAGAGTTGAGGTCTTCACGTTGGATGTTTTTTCTTCCACTCGAAAAAAATAATAATTTTAGGTCAAAAGAAGACTAGATATAAAGGTCATATTAAGAAAACTGAAAATAAAAACCAAATATAAAGAAACAAGACTCTAGGTCCATAATTCTAAAAAACTTCATTATCCTTTTTTTTTCTCGTAATAAATTTCTAATTTAAGTGATCGAGAGGTCCTCGCCAAAAAAATTTCGCTAATTTTTTTCATCCCTTCTTATCTTGTAGTTTACGGTACAAGTTGACCTAACAGATGCGGATTTAATATCAAGAGATCGGCACAACCGAACCCGCCGTGAACCCCTTCCCTCAACCCATAGGAAACGTATATAACTTCAAAAAAGAAAAAAAAATTTTGAAAAAAAGGACAGAAGGAACAGAAAGGTGAATGGTAATAGATTCTAATGATTTTTTAATCCGTGATGAAGCTCGTCCCCTTTGTCCCACTCATCGTCGAAGGAGACGCTTTGAAATCCTACCGTGCGGCCGCACGAGCACCGCGCACGTGCCCAGCCAGCAACCTTTACGTGTCCCCTGAGCTCACAAGCACGTGATTACATCATGCTGATGCAAGCAAAAAACTGGGAACTAACCCTAATAAGCTTCCTCTCCATGAATGGCTTCCCTTTCCTTGCTTCTTCGCCTTTTTTATTCCTTAGCCAATAAAATTACCAAAATACCGTCAGGGTTGGACGCAGTGTACTAGCGTACACTGTGCAGTACACAGGGAAGGGCATCTTAGTCAAATTAAACAAAAAAGTCAAGAATTTTTTGCTAATACACCTTTGGAAGGTTGAGAAGCCTCATGTACGTAGGCCATTAGAACTTGACTTTGTTTTATGAAAAATATATTAGTGAGTACTTCTTTAATATGGTTAAATTCAACATCGTTCGTAAGCAAAATATATATATATATATATAAATTTAGCGGTTTTGTGAGTCACACATGCAAATTCAAATTTTCAAATATATAACAATACTTCTTTAAGTTTTCAGAGACAGATCAGATATACAAACAAAAAGCCCAAAAATAAGCTTTTACTGGTAGAAAAATAAACTGATGCTTGTCATGTGTTGGAGATTCCCTGCACGATTCCTCTTGATTTCCAAGTTGAGCCGCGATGACCTTTGGGCCAACGATAATGCTGCATGCAGCTCGCAGGAGCTCTTATTTGATCCATTTATTGCGGCAAGGCCAGAGAATCCCAAGCAACATCCATTAATAGACGCTTGGCTGAGTCAGTTCATGGCAAATGGGCAGCAGATTGGATTTCATAGGTCATATCCCATGCGAATTGTATAATCAATTTTTGAAATATCTAGAAACAACATGTCACATTTTACTTCAATTTCTTGTGATACAAATGGGATCATACCAACATTAAGGCACTGAATCTCGTTAAAATTCCAAAAATTATTGTGATAGAGATGCGACATATATATTACTTATAGAACTACACCATGTTGTTGTTAGGGATTAGATTGAAAACCTCAACTCAATAAAAGTTGGTCAAGTGTCAATTAACAAACTTGCACTTTTCTAATCAAATTTATTAGGTACAAACAAAGTGGTTGATCATGATTTTAATATCCACCAAATCCTTACAATTTGATTAAAAAATAACCTCATTCACAAACAACTTCAAAGCCAACTCTTTTTCTTATTTTTGACTCAAATGTGAATGAAATCAAGTGCAAATTTTTTGTGGCTTTGGCTGTTTTCCATACCTTCAATTAAATACATTTGACAATTGACTGGTCAACAATGATGGGATCTAATTGACTAGTCAAAAAATGTCAGATATTAAATCGTTCCAAAAATTTAATCTTATGGGATATAAATTTTTTTCACTATATATATTGAAATGTATCTATCCAATATCTAATGTGGGACTAATTCATCATACCTGATATTATAACAATCTTTCTCTTCATGTGTAATTTAACCATATTAATTTTAACACTCTTAATTAATAAATTTTTTTTATTCGACAACTTCCACCGTGTAACCCATGCCCTCACACCGGCTTTTGGTGCCTGCACCCTTGCTAGCCTCGCGTCGGCCTCTGGCGCCTGCACTTGTGTGCTCGCCAGCCTGGCGCCCGGCCCACGCCCTCTCTCCGGCCTCCCACCAGCCTCGCGCCAATGCCCAAGCCCTCGGGCCTGAGCCCTCTCGCCGGTTTCTGCCATGAGACTAATATACGACTTAATTCAATCGCATCATCACGGTAACTTCAGTATTAAGAGTTTGCACAATTTCGAACCTGAAGTTCTAATATCTCTTATTGGAAAATTACAAGAGTGTCAAATCAAATCCATATGTGAGTCAAATACCAAATCATTCTAAAAGTTTGAAGCACTGTTTAGTTCGGGATCAGGATCAAGATTAGTAAACTAGTTTTATAAACTAATATTTTTTTATCAAAATAAATGTTTCAATAATTTAAAGTTCGAAAAACTATTTAATTTTTTATAATAATTTAAAGTTCGAAAAACTATTTAATTTTTTATAATAATTTAATTTAATAATAGTATAAAATAAGTAATATTAATTTTATAAGAGAAAAATAATTTTGAAATGAATTGATCCTGATCCTGATCCCAAACTAAATGGAATCTAAGCTCATAGGTTATGAATCTTTTTCACTATATATATTAGATTTTATCTATCTAATATTTAATATGAAACTAATTCTATCGTACGTGACATTATAATAAATCACAACCAAATTAAACGAATATTATCATCTTAAGTACGACCACTAGAATCCAAGGCTCCCAACGCGGGAATTTGGTTTGTGCATCGTGCATGCACCCCTTAAAACTTGAATATTTGCATTATGCCCTTGGGAACTTCAAAATTGCATGGCCATCCCCTACAAAATAGGCTTTTTTTCAGGTATGTATATTACAGAAGCGAAAAAGCTTCAGAAACACAAGCGAAAATAGATTTTTTATATTTTATTTTTGGGGCTGAAAAGAGGGATTATTGGAAGACCAATAAGATATTCCAGCTAAGCAAGATCTAATTTGGAGGGTGGAATGGGAAAATGATGATTAGCTTTGTGGCCCTAGTGGGAGACCCTCTAACAAACCAAGGGTTATATTGGTTAATTAAAGTTTAAACTATGGGCTATTTTGTAGGACTTAGAGAATTTATAAAGTTAGAAATTTTTTACGTGATTTGAATTTTCTAAATTTTAAAAATTTTTAATTAATTTGAGAATTTTGAAAATTTTAAACATTAAATTCTGAATTTGGTTCGAGTGATTTTAATTTTTTTAATTTTAAAATATTTAAGTAAACCACTGATTAAATACTCAAAAAGTTTGAAGATTAATGTTAATTTTATTCTTAAAAATAACTTAAATGTCTTGAGTAATTTAATAATTAAAAATTAAGATTAATCATTAAAAACTTCAAATTAATTATAAAAATACCTTTTATATAAAAAATGTCTTAACTATTAAATAATTAAAAGTTTAGAATATTTTTAAAAATATATTTAATTATTAGATTGTTTGAAAGATTATTTTAGATGGCATGTGATTAACATGATATGAAAAATTTTTTTGAACATTAATTTGGTCGAAAATCAAAATCCTTGAAAGTAAGAATTTTATTTTTTTTCATAAATTTATATTTCTTATAAAACAAATATTTAAATGTTTTTTATTTTTAAAGATTTAAAATTTTAATACTTGATTTTTTTCTATAAAAAAATATGCCCTAAAAGAACGAAAAGATGGTGTTGTTTTTAAATATTAAATGGATGTGATGTTAACGATTTGATTAATTAATCACCTTAGTTAGCTTTATAAGAGCCTCAATAAATAAATAAATAAATAAATAAATAAAGTGGCTCGTAATTTTGAAATCCAATCTTCACTTACAAGCATGGAATCGACTTTTGGTCTGAAACCAAACGAGTTTTTCTTTTTGCCAAAAAAATTGTATGATATATGGAACTTTTGTCAAAAAGAATGGTAATTATATTGATTTTGGTCCTCAAAATATGAATCCATGGTTCACATGCAACCTCCTCTTTTTTTTTATTTTTTTTTTATCATGGTTCAACGAGAGATTATCGGACTAAGTTGGGATAATTACATATAACCCCTTGATGTTTCACTAATTTGTAACCTCCTGCAATTGTCGCGACTTGTAGGAGGTTATATGCAAAAATCCAGTTATATTAAGCTAGGTTCGATGGTTTTACCCAACCATGAACCATTTACACTGACACACATAATCGTATTGCTAATACCACCTCAACAACCATTGAATGTGGGGTTAATTACTATTAAAACATTAAAAAATTGCTTTAAAAAACTAAAATAAAACATTAATAGTGTATACCCTAACAGGATTGGTAGAAGAGTATTAGTTGGACGCAACCTACGTAAAGACGGCTCTGCTTAGGGGCCTAGTAGAAACTGATTATTTAGACCTGCAGGGTTTGGTACGAATAATTGTTATATTTGAGATTGTAAGTTTCAGTCCGAAATCAAAAAATTTCAACCTAATACTTTATATTTTAATTTAAAACTCGAGTTTAAATTTAAATTATATTTTTATTTAATTTTATATATTATTTTTATTTCATAAGTTTAACTTATATTTAATGGTTAAATTTTAGCTTGAGTTACAGTCACCTTGGTTCAAATAATGAATGTTATAATTAAGGTTTTAAGTTTTAGTGTTTGGATCA
This sequence comes from Trichopus zeylanicus subsp. travancoricus, assembly GCA_005019695.1. Lineage (NCBI taxonomy): Eukaryota > Viridiplantae > Streptophyta > Magnoliopsida > Dioscoreales > Dioscoreaceae > Trichopus > Trichopus zeylanicus. The sequence continues at coordinate 400,709 of RXID01014482.1, read as the reverse complement.
ATTTTGACATTCACCAAAATTGATTCATTTCGATCATTTCAGCCTCATTTTAATCATTTCATTTTTAAATTTCTAACTTTTGATTTTAAATTTAAAAATGATAAAATCATTTTTAAATTAAAAAACTTAAAGTATGAAAGAAAAAAATATAGTTTGGAGGATTCAAACCTAATTCACCTTTGACCTAGGCCAAAATCTTATATTTTATGATAAAAATAAAATATATAAATATAAATATTATATAATTTAAATTTAAATTAAGATAATATGTATATATTTTTTATTTCTTTTAAATTTTAAATATTTTTAAAATTACAGTTAAAATAAAAATAAAAAAATAATCTGGGCAAAAGTAAAATAAAATTAATTTCGAATCAATTGCAATCTTAAAATTGAAATTTAAAACCTTAATTAAACCATTATCTACTTGCTTAGCTGACATATAGACTATGTACAGAAATTTAGTTATCGTTTTTCCACAAGCGATTATCTAATTGTACAAATAAATATCTTTATAACTAATATTTTAATTTATAATTTTAAACACAGATGTCAAAATTTTAAAATAAAATTATCCATATCTTCCTTTAAAGGCGGTCCATCTGGATGTTCTGGAGGCCTACCGATTTGGCACCCCAGATGTTTTGACAATCTCAGTTGGATTAAGGAGGATGATACCATTTCCTAATCTAAATGGGTTTTAATTTAAAGTAAAAGTTATTCTTAATTATCAGTAATTAAAACAGTACAATTAATTGGCATTAGGATAAACAAAAATCAAATGAATCTAATTTTTTGGCCAGGAATCAAATGAATCTAATTAATCCACAAACCAGCATCAAACCATGACATAATAAATAAATACTCATAAACTAAGTACCACTTAAAATGTTAACCAAAAATGCTCGTACAAAAATTCATTTTTATCCGAACTGCGAAGCAAGATTCGGTTTAACATTAATTTCAGTGGTTAGCCACGTTAATCCAAGTTGTGATGGGGGCGGTATCTTCGACGGAATCTTGCGAGCCGTTGCGCCTCCGTTATCGGCTGCTCAGCTGGCACGCTTGCGGTTCCCTGAATGCGCCAGCTGGCAGGCACATGGCCAACTGCGCCTGTCTGAAGGGACCTCCGAAATTACGGAAACAACCCTCCTAATTCAAATTATACCTTAATATTTCTCAAAATAAATTCTTTTTTTCGTTTATATACCATAGGCATATTTCCCATTTTTACACCCCGAATTACTCTCCAATAATAGAAATTAAACTTTTTAAAATTGTTCAAAAACAACACTCTCAGTTCATTTAGATTGGTTTTTTTTATGAATTTCTGGATGGAAGAATAAAAAAACAGCAGACAAAGACCACCACCCGAAACTTTAATTTCTAGAAAAAAGAGGACTATCTTAAAAATTTCTCGGAACAAATTAATAAATTCCGTAGGAAAGATAAAGAAATTTTGTTTCTAGTAATGGTTTTAAGGAATTTTTCCTATTAAAAAAAAAGGAAAAGGATAGCTACTTGGAAATTCGGAATTACATCAATTTGATCATATAATAATATTCATGCATATATAAATTTACAGATACACGCTCGCAAATTCCAGAAAAATACATCGCAGCCCAATTGAATCAAATTTAATATTTTCTAGGGTAATATTTGAAAAAAGAAGCAGAAGCTACGTGAAAACCGCGAGTAAGAGAGGGAGAAGAACGTGGAGAGAAAGGGAAACAGGTAAAAAGGTCCCTCCTTTTTTACTTATTTACCCTATATCCCTGCTTTTACGTTTTACCCCTCCCATTTCTTAAATTCTGTACTTCTCCATTCTTCCTCCTCTCCTCTCAATCAACCTACCCACGTTCATTCTTTGCTCCCTCCTTTCCCTTCGCGAGTTCCTCGTCTTCCTCTTTATCTTCTTCCTTCCATGTCTTCTTCTTCTTATTTCCCGAAGCTCCCACCTTTCCTTCTTTGCTAGATCTCCAGCACAGATTTCTCCCCGAAAGTCGCCGCCTTTGCGCCCATGTCGCTCTCCCAAAGGCCGGACACCCTCTCAGGCAGCAGCTCCAGCTCCTCCGGTTCCGTTGCTGGCCACCGCAGCCACTCCGGTGAGCTTTTGGAGACTAGCCCCAGTGGATTCCCCTCTCGCCCCAGCCACCGCCGCTCGGGGTCGGGACAGTTGATCTACTCCACCGGCAGCACGGCAAACTCGCTTGCGGCGGCGGGGTTGCTTCCCTCTGGGAACATTTGCCCCTCGGGGAGGATCGGCAAGACGGGGATGATGACGAGGACCCCGGCGAGGAACGACGTGCTTGGCTCTGGGACCGGGAACTACGGCCACGGTAGCATAGTGCGCGGCGGCGGCGGACCAACGAAGACGACGATTATGGATGCGGAGGAGATGGCGAGAGCTGGGAATGATCTTTTCAAGAAGGGGCAGTTTGTTGAAGCTTTGCGGTTCTATGATCGCGCCGCCGCTATTTGCCCGGATAACGCCGTATGCCGGTGTAACCGGGCGGCGGCGTTGGCGGCGATTGGGAGGATTGGTGAGGCCGTGAAGGAGTGCTATGAAGCATTGCGGATTGATCCGGCGAATGCCAAGGCGCACCAACGTCTTTATTCCTTGCACTTGCGGTGAGTTTCTTGAGTAGCCACTATTCAATTTGAAAAGATTGAATTTTGGTGACTATGCATTTGCTAAAAGATTGAATTTTGGAACGGATGCTCTTTAATTTAGTTTAGTAAGGATATGTAGGTTTTAGAAGAACTTGATATGTCTTGTATCACATTTTGGGGCCTGTTTAGATTTATATGCTATGGATCCCTTGTTCTGGTTTTGACTACAGATTAGGACAGATTGAGAGTGCAAGGAGTCACCTTTTCTTAGCTGCCCGGCAGCCCGACCCCGCTGATTTACACAAGTTGCAGGAAGTGGAGAGGCATTTGGGAAGATGTGCAGATTCGAGGAAGGTTGGCGACTGGAGTAGTGCGTTAAAGGATGGTGATGCTGCCATTGTTGCTGGTGCTGATTCTTCGTCTTTGGTAAATCTCTCCAATTTATTTTTTTCTTTTGTTCTAGTGATTGCTGTGGATCTGACTTTGGAGTTTGTGAATTTGAAGCTCAATGCATTGCGAGCTGAATCCCTTCTCCGGCTCCATCGCCTTGAAGAAGCTGATTTGGCATTGTCTAATGCATCTAAACTTGCTATCCCATCTTCATTCAGCTCACAGACCAAATTCTTTGGCATGCAGTCAGAGTCCTATGTCTATATTGCCCGAGCACAAGTTGAAATGGCATTAGGAAGGTGAGGTCATATATTTAGAGTTCAACTAGATGGTGCTCAAATTACAGGGTGAATGAGGATGTATGATGAACATTTTGCAGGTTTGAGAGTGCAGTTACGGCAGCTGAGAAAGCCAGGCAGATTGATCCCAAAAACATTGAGGTTACAGTAACACTTAACAATGTTAAATCGGTAGTTAGAGCACGCATGCAAGGGAATGAGCTCTTCAATTCTGGGAAATTTGTGGAAGCGTGTATAGCTTATGGTGAAGGACTCAGGTATGATCCATCAAACCCAGTGCTTCACTGCAATAGAGCTGCTTGCAGAGCAAAACTTGGACATTGGGAAAAGTCTGTTGATGACTGCAATGAAGCCCTCAAAAGCCATCCCAATTACACCAAGGCCCTTCTCAGGCGCGCAGCTTCATATGGCAAGGTTAATTTTGTGTTCTCAATCCTGTTCTTATCCGGTATTCAGGTCATGTTTCTTTTGAGTTAAATGAATCGGAGGGATTAATCTTCCATTCTCTTCCTCTTGTGGTGATTAGCTTGAGCGTTGGGCTGATTCACTGCGAGATTATGAGGCGCTAAGGAAGGAACTACCAGGTGACAAGGAAGTGGCTGAAGCCTTATTCCATGCTCAAGCTGCACTAAAGACATCCCGTGGTGAGGAGGTCTCTAATTTGAAGTTCAGTGGTGAGATTGAGGAGATCACAGGCGTGGAACAGTTTCAAGCAGCAATTTCTTTGCCTGGTAACGCTTCTGTGCTTGTCATCACTTCTAACAACAACTTGTTCCTCCGTTTAACTATGTTTGTTTCAATGGCTAATTTAGAAAAATCATATATTGTGAAGTCCAGGGAATTTGTCATTTTGTCTTTTAAGTTACGTTGATATTGTTCAACTGAATATCTTGACATTTTATATTTTGTTTGCCAATGTCTTCATTCTTTTTCCTGCCCCATGTCACATATGAGATGAAATGCTTCTTTTCAGGGATTTCTGTCGTTCATTTTGTTGCGGCATCAAACCAACAATGTTGCAAGATGTCTCCTGTTGTCATTGCACTTTGTACCCAATATCCATCCATGAATTTTCTTAAGGTAGTCTCTTAAGCCATGTATCAGACCTAGTTTAGGTTTCATTCATCTGTTCCTAACTCAGACTTTATTTGAATCAATGGAGGTTGATATCAACGAATGCCCAGCAGTTGCCAAAGTGGAGAATGTGAGGATAGTACCAACGTTCAAGATATACAAGAATGGAATGAGACTGAAAGAGATTATCTGTCCCAGCCAGCAGCTTTTGGAGTGCTCAGTGAGGCACTACAGTCTTTAGCATTGGAAGCAATTGGTTCTGTAGATTTTTATTCCAAATCCAACATTCAATTCATTCAACTCTCAGCTCGACAAAGGACCAGCTAGATAACAACACATCAAGCATTTGCATGAAAATGGGAAAAGAGATGGAGGCTCAGACATTCAGTTCTTTTTTCCATACTCATTAGCTTCTTACCTGACACAGCCATACTTTCCATTTTTGAGCACTCCAGGCTTCTTTGAGCCCTTTTTTTCGTTTTGATACCAAGCTGCCATTCTTTTCTTCCCAAGAAGTTATAATATGAAATTCATTTGGCTTCGTGATGAGAGAGAGAGAGAGAGAGAGAGAGAGAGAGATTTCTATGCATATGTATATCATACAGCAAATATTAGAAGCTATTTCAAGGAGATTGGATACGTCGTAAGTGCATAGATTGAGAAATATAGATGTTTTTGCTGCTGGAAGTGGTGATGAAGATGATAATGATAAGTTCTGTAATTTTTATCAATAAAAATTGTAGTCCTTTTTCATGAGTCATTCATAATCTAGCGCTCTTTAAAGGTTAATACTAATGTCCATGGTCACAGAAACTGATTTTGTGCTGTGAGACTACTAATACATGAAGAATTGGTTACTTAAGAGTGAGAAACAGGGTTAGTGGGGTTAAAACTACGAAAATTGAGTTAGAAATTCAGATATGATGCAAGAGACTTCCAAGGTTTGTAATCTTCTTCCTGAATGTGCTGACCAAAGTTGATGGGGCTCACATGTGCAGACCTCATTCATAAATGGTGACAGCCTATCCATCTCCAAGCCAATGTGGATTGCTGCTTTAGAGGGCACAAGTGTCTCCATAACATGTCCTTCCAATCACATACACATTCCTTCCTGGTGACAGCTTGGAGATGATTTCATTATTAAACCTCCCTAATGCAATAACTCGCGTAAATATTTGGATTTCGTAGATGGTTGTTGTTAAGTAAATATTGGCATTGACAGATATTGAAATCGCTATCGAGAACGAATAAAATCAGCTGGTTCTGCTTCTCAGATCTGTTAGTCATTCACGAGCACTGATGAAGAAGAACACCAAGAAAATGAGCAGAATATTTACTACTGACTAGTACCAATGTAGATTTCTGCCTCAGTATTCAAACTTGAATCCAAGGTTTCTGTCCAACAAAAATATGCTGAACCCTTGGAAAAAATATGGAAATGAAAGTAGGAGCTTAGGAAGCTCTAGGAGCCAGCTGGCAATGCATCAACCCCTTCCATGATATTCTTCTTTGTGGGGCAAAAGATTTCAAACAGAGCAGAGTAGCACCAAAGTGGCAATAATCCAATACTGAAGCCCATGCTAATCAAATGGGATCTATGGCAGTAGGCTAATTAATAGGAGTAGCAGCATATTTCAGATTTCATGGAGACGCTCACCATCTCTGTGGGCTCTCAAACAAAAAATGCACAAACTACGAAGTAAGAAAGATATAGGTTTAGAGGGCTTATTGGAATGGATTATATCATCTAATTGGATTCCCTGTTTGTATGTTCGGGTCTTCAATGTGCCTGAGCTTGGCTGGGCTGATAGTCTGGGCCTTGGTCATGCACCACACTAAAGCCCAGGCCAAGAGATTTTTCCGTGGAAGTCCAAATTTGCTTATAACACTCTGGTTTTTTGCGAAACCCTTCGTCATAACAAAACATAGTCCCTTCGAGAATTCCCGACAAAATTGAAACTAAAGTTTTAAGTTTCAATTATGGGATTGATTTTGACACTCAATTAAAATCGATACATTTTGGCTAAAATCAATCACTTCAGTCAATATTTTTTTTTTTTCACTAAACTTTAATTTTAATTTTAAAATAATATTAAACATGAAAAAAATTTATATATTTTTTAAAAAAATTTATTAAACAAAAAATTTTTGATAGAAAATTAATTATAATATACAAGAAAAATGGAACAAATTAGATCCAAACTCCAGTCACATTTATCTAAGATTAAAACTTTAATCATTTAGGCTAAAAATAATATATATATAATTAAATAACATATTTTCAAAGTCTGAAATTAAATTTAAAATTAAAATATTTTGAATTTGATCAAAACAAGCAATTATGATTTGCAGCGAAAAATTCACAAATCACCTTGTTATCAAATAATACAAGAAATTAAAAGTAATATAAGATAAAAGAAAATAATAAGAAAAAACACAGCGATATATGTGGTTCACTTAGAATCGGGTTACATTTAAGGCGAAATGAGAGATTCACTATCAAAAGTCTTTATAAGAGTTTATAAGAAAAACTGTACTCTTTTTTACTCAACTAAACTCTTTTACTAAGTCTTAACAACGCCTCTACTTTCAGAGAGAATCCCCAAAAAAACATCACGGAAAACCACCACGAAGGATCACTAGAAAGACTCACACACGAAAACTAACACTCTCTCTCTTTCTCTTCTCTTTATTTTTTCTATTTCTCTCTAGTTTAACCTTAACACTACACCACACCTAAATCCTATGTATTACTAACATATTTATAGGTCTTTATTGAGTATGAGTTTTACTCTAATTATAACTCCAAATATTATATAATAAGTATTTAAAATCAATTATAAATTTGAATTCAATTTTAGATTTCTACTTTAATTCAAATTTTAATTCGAATTTGAGACACCCAAAAGTCAATAATATTTTGATTTCAACTAAAAATTAAAATCTTGATTGCAACAATACAAATAAGATTAGCATGAGCGGGTTTCAAGGATGATTCTCACAAATCAAGAAAAATAAAGGCTTATGAAACCTTAGGACATTTTGATACGGTTCTCATTTTAGGGTTTTATTGGGACGCCGAGTAACTTTTGTGATTTGATTGGTCATGGGGCACAAAAATGCGAAAATTCTAATTTCAAATCAAAGCGCGTTACGCAAGGAAGAGTCCACTCGATGGAGACAGCCCTGATTTGATTATGGATCCTAATCTAAAATTGAAACGTTTAAATTTTGATTTCAATTGTTTTTTTGACAAAAATGGTTGGCGAGAGACAAAGGAGTGGTTGGGGTTACCCTTGGAATAAGGGCAGTGGCGACGAGAACTTGTCTTGAATAAAAAATGTGCATATCCTAAATATATTGACTTCCAAAATATCTTCTAAATAATCGAGGGAAGCTTCCGATTTTCTATTTTAATTCGATCCATAAAAATGAATTGAAATAAAATTTGACCTACAACTTTTTTGGTACAGTAATACTTCTGTTTTTTTGTTTTTTTTTTTTTTTTTTTTGGAATAACAAATATTTGATTTGCAACATGCAGAGCGTGTTCTTAAATTTCAAATAGTAATGGTACTCTACAGACTTCAAACCAGTCCTCAACAATCAACATCGTCATTTCACAAAAATTGTAGTTCAACTTTGGCTGGGCCACCCGTAGAGACCCGGCCCTAATTACCGAGCCCCATGTTTTAAAATGGTTACGACCGCCGGAACCAAACAGAGATACAAATTTGGTCGGTAGACTCGTAGATTTGTCCGACAGGGATTCCAATGAGTCTATTTCAGAATGGCATAATTGCTATAATAATTATGTCATATAGACACAATTTACACGTCACCTCATGCAACCTCCTGCCGTCTGTGAGTTAGATATAAACCGTGATACGTGGGCCGCCACGGTCGAACCCACTAATTTTAAATGTCTTCTGCCTCGTCCCTTCCACCGCTCTCCCGTTGTAGATTTTATTTAATTAAAAAAATTATTTAAAACTATATGACACTCATAAATTTTTTAACTAAAAACATTATATATACTTCAAAGTTTTTTCTATTTTTTTATATTTAAAATATTTTACTAAAAAATCGGGTCAAGTATGGTATGATCCAAAAAAAGTAAATCATGAGCTTGGTTTTTGTACGGACCCTGTATGATACGGCCCATTATTCTAGTGGCTTTCATCCGGCATAATTTGTTGTATGCTGGAAAAGTTTGGCCAGCCCAATCGAATACCCGGTTGGGCCCAACCAACAGACTAACCTGGTACGGACGAGCACAGTGCCTTATGTTATGCTATCATGCTTGCATCTTATGCCAGACAAGCAATGTACGCATCTCGTAGTATGTTTGTAGGCTCTGACGTTCTTGGCCCGACGTATGAGATATTGATAAAAATATCAATAATTACAAACAAGTGACGATCTGCATTCTTCGTTGGTCGTTTTACAGTAATCGATTGAGATTCACTGAGGGTCCGGCAGTGAACATCAAGGATAATATCAAGTTCGTCATTGTGTAAAAAATAAAATAAATAAAAAAGGCCAAATAAGTGTCCATTTGCCAAAATGTTCAAATCAAATGGATGGAGGGAAAAAGAGCAGGTGCTGCAACCACAATTAATAGAATCACGTGGTGCACTTGGGTCAAGACTCAGCGCCACGAGTGCTGTCGGGGATCACCCCTTCATCCTGCCGCATTACACATAATGCTCTCACATGGAACCTCTCTCTCTCTCTCTCTTTCTCATAGGTCTCTCATGTACTTGGTGGACTATATCATCATATTTCACAATAATAAAGGTCATCTGTAATCCTGCATGCGTCCATGTTTTTAGGGTCTCTCAAGAAGTAGCCAGTTTGAATCTCAATGTCTACCAGCACAGCTTCTGATCTAGGGTTTCTCCGCAATCTCGGGAAGTAAACTCAGTGGTCAGGTGGCAACTTACAAACCTCATACCATGAAATTTAGATCAATCGTTTATTTACTCTATCATATTTGATATCTCAACATACAACCTCCAAAATATATTGCTCATTAATAACGATAGAAAGGGATGTGAGCTTGATGTTGATAACTCGGCATGAGCATGCATGTCTTTTAGGGTTTTCGCTTAGTTGGTTAGTAGGGCAACTTCATGTCCTAACTACCTGGCACGTGTATTCTATAGATTTCGCTTCACAATTGCCATCGGATTCTGATTCCGATCCCGATACCTGGAATCTTATTATTCCCATCTTTTCTTGATAATTTTGTGGGATCTATATATGCGAGAATCGTAAAGCTCGACCCGTTCAACATTATCCATATATCAATGAATATCCGGTCGACTAAATTAATCAAATAATTAGTCAAAAACAAAGTTGGAATTCTACATAGCTGGAAAACTGTTGTCGTTCACTTTTTGATATCCAATGTGAAAATAATTCAATCGCCAAACCTAAAATGAAAGCAAATTCTGACGGATTCGTCGAATTCTTCCTCCTTGTCCTGATTAGAAGAGGCTGTTTGAATTTGACGCCCGGCAACACGCGTGGCGTGGCAGGAAGTTAGAAATGACAATCGCGTCAATTCGTCGGCAAACATGTTAATTGGAGCTGGATTGATTTTGATTAGCCAACTGTTAATTGGCCGGCTATCGCCTTTCGTAACCTTAATTTATTGTTTGTGACCCAGTTAATCTGTCTAATTAACCTTAATCTGAAAAATGGTCTATCGGATACGGACGGTCCCGATGACCCAATCAGTGAAGATTTCCAATGCTGCGGCTCTGTGGGACCCACAAAATCGTGCTGGAATGAACACGACAAGAGAAACGTGGGACCCGCACTTGTCTGAAATTCCAGACAAGAAAGGGCGTGTGATTTGACGACGGATTCCAATAAACCCCTAAATTCCGGTTGCATTCGAAAAAAAATAATGAATAATAAATAAATAGACAAAAAGATTTGAAGCAAAACACGGTGAACAAAACCTTGGCTGGCGTTAGGTGGTACGGCTCCGAAATGATGAACATTCCAATATAAGAATTATAAACTCTACATTTAATACTACATTAGCTATAAAAATATTTACTTGTACAATTAGGCGAACTTTTAGGAAAAAAATAATACTAAATAATCAAACAAGCAAGCATTAGTTAAATACTTAGACAGTTTCCTAACGTTTAATATTAGTAATGACTAATTTTTTAAGTGATCAAATTCTATCTGATACTAAACGAATAAGCTAAGTGATCATCTTCAACTACACCAGCACGAAGTATGAACCAATAACTACATGACCGGTCCACCTCAACATTCAAGGCACAGTAACATTTTTATTTTATCCCTTATCTTATATTTCTTCTTTATTGACTCAGCTCCAACGTCATACCTGATCCAACGCAGTCAAGTCCACAGATGGCGCCCCAAATGCAAGTCCAAACCTAACACGATGAATTGCAACCTAAACCAACAACACGACCGATTCCAACAGCATCCACTTGTTCTTTCCAAATGCACAGAAAAGCAATGCGACCGTACTATGGGACCTGTTCCCGCTGAGACATCGCTTTTTTTTTTTTCTTGACAATCGCGCGATACAAGTTAAGATATGGAAAAATTACCAATATTTTTCAGAACTTCAAAACTTTCTGAAAAATTCCCTTACCTTTCAAATTATTAATTAGTCTTTCCATTTTTTTATATGTTAGTGCAAAAACTTCATCGGTTTCAATTTTACTCCACTGTTGTGCGATTAACTTAAAAAACAACATTGAAATATATAACACTAGTCATATTAATTTTAAATGTCTGCTAATTATTATCATTATTTAGTATCATTAAAATTATTAATCATAATAATTCATTGTAAACTAAACAATTCCTAAGAGTTTAGTCTGATGAATATTATTGAAAATTATAATAGTATTAAATTAAATTAATATAATAAAACGAATACTAAATTATTATAAAGAATTAAATTACTAATATATATATAATTATATTTATCTAATTATTTAATATTAAAATAATTTATCACAAATTAATATTATAATAAATATGTCCTCGTGTTTGAAATATAAGCTTCAAAACAACTACCTCGCGACAACTCCTAGATGTAACAGGAGCTGCAGACGCAGAGCCAACACAGCGCTTACATGCATCCACGTACCGTGATTACGACGTTACCCGGTCGTAGGTCGATTTTACTTGCTAGTCATACAGACAATCAGACACGAGGCGGCGGGCGACGTGGGATGAATTAAGAATGTGGGATTAGCGTTAAGCATTGTATTGGTTGGTTGGATTAATTTTGAGATAAGGTAGCTGGTGGCGGTGTTATGAGGTTGGTGCTGGTCCACGGATCCGAGTGGTCCTTCGAAATCCGGTAATAACTAACAACAGCAACTGTCTGCCAAGTGGACATGTGGCGCGGATGTCGGGGACCACCGTCGCGGGTAGGTGGTCTGCGTATCGCAATGAACCGACCAACGGCCAGTCGGTGGGCCCCCGGGAGGCGCTTTACACGTGGCGCTGGGCGAGTGGATGGGCATGTGACGGTTAGTCGGTTGCGCCGGATCCGCGGGGCCCGCCGGAAGTCCTCCGAACAATTTGCGGCGGGGCCCACGCTGGAGGATTTTGTCTCGGAGTTAGGAATTTTGGGCGGGAAGGAAAATTCGCATTTTGCACCTCGTGCTCAGCGAGAAGTTGAGATTATTTATTGGAATTCTTGCAAATAACCCACTGAGATTCGCATGAATCACAAAATAACCTCTGATTTCAATTTAACTATGTATAACTCGCTGAGAAACGCATTCTTTTTCTTTTAAAAAAAATTTATTTTTCATTAAAAATTTGTGTTTTTAGTATGAACAGAGACATTTTTATCAATCTCAATCAACAACCAATATAAGCAAATATCATAATAATTATTTTTATAATTGGATGACATACAATTGATATCACAATCTACCAAAATTTTTTGATTTTGATTGAGATTTTAAAATAGAGCAGTAAAATCGCACTCAATTCAAGCTATACACACAATAATTGATATATCAATTTAAGCTATTGATCATGATTGAGAAGACGTGATTTGGTTCAAACCCTTTAATGCCATTATAGTCATGTGGAAACTATTTTGAATATGTTGGCGTGCATTATCATTTGCATTCGTTATTTATTATATGTTCTACATTGCCGAAGAAATTTTACAATCAGTCAGGGCTCACAGCAACAACAAGTTGAAGGAGATGAGGGTGACGAGTGCTGTCGGGGATCACATCCATGCGCTCACATGCAGTCTCTTCTGATGCACTTGAACTCCATAATACAACAAGCTTGTCACAATATGCTTCTTCTGCTGCCATGTTCCTCGACAAGACCGCGGTACGTGCATGTTTTAATGTGCACATGAATTATAAATTCTTTTTTTTGTCTGATATGTACGAAAGAACATCCTTAGTTTTTATTTGATTGTAATGAAGTTTAGAAAAGCGAGGGATTGCAAATGGGGTGTTTTTGATATTAACTATAGGGTGTCTTTTATAAATATTGATTACATGGGGTGTTTTTCTTAAAATTGAATTCGGGACTTTTTTTTTTTCTGTACTCTCAGGATAATCATAGGCTACTTGATTAGGTTCATGACATGAGAATGTATTATTTTATAATCGAGTTTTGATCGAAATAGGATCAATTTATATAATCTATTTGAGATTTGACTGATCCATTTATTTAATCAAATCATAAATGAGTTGGATTGGGTAAAACTAGTTGTATCAACCGTTTATAAATTAACCAATTAAAATTATTTTTGCAACATGCATCATATATCCTCTTTTTCCGGGATCAATTAAAAAAAATATTTAAAAGGTAACATGCTGTTTAATGTATATTGAATTTAAAAGAAGGGAAAATTCCCTACTAATCCTCAATAAATTTTCACATTTCTAAAAACTTACTCTAAATTTTTAAATTCTCAAAAACTCTCTCCATTAGCAACTATTAATATCAAAAATCAAAAAATATTACAACAGTACAATAGCAATATTATAAATTAATATACTAATGTATAAATTATTATAATAATATAATAAAACATGAATTATTCTAACAGTACTATAGTCATATATAATTAATAACAATGGTCATTTTTTAGTGATATGTACTTATTTTTTTTATCATATTTCTATTTATATTGATTTCATTTTAATCATAATAAATATAGTACTACTACAATATTCAAAATACTATTATATCATGCTATAAAAACTGCTACAGTTTTTTGAGTTACTACATTAGTAATGAAAAAAATTAATTTGAAATATTTATCGCATCAGAAAAGTTGAATAAAAATTAAAAAATTTTAGGAGGTTTTTAAAAATTTGCCAAAATTTGAAGGGAGTGTAAGGAATTTTCTCATAAAAGAATAGGGTGGTTCGGTACTTTCAAAACTTTAGAGGGTCGTTTGATTGGGAGTCAATATCAAGGTCAACATCAAGACTAGTGAATTACTTTTGTAAACTAATATTTTTTTATCAAAATTAAAACTTCAATAATTTAAAGCTCAAAAAACTACTTAATTTTTTATAATAATATAATTTAATAATAGTATAAAAATAGTAATTTTACAAAAAAAATAATAATTCTGAAACGAGTTGAATTTAATTCTGATCCCAAAACAAACAAGGCTTAGGGGGTCAGAGAAAAGTATATGAACTTCAAAGGATTCTCTTGGAATTATCTCTTTTCAGAGTTTGCTTTGCAATTGGGCACTTTCCCGTTGCTATCTTTGGAGGAATAATCTTTAAAGTTTTTACGGTCAATTACTAATTCATATTATTTCATTATTTTCTCGAATGGTTTAGAACAATAATGGGATTAATTAAAATTTAGGTTTGGATTGAGATTATCGGGGAGTCATAAAGTATTAAATTAAATTCGGGTTGAATGACCCGATTGCGCCATTTTGGACTTGAACTTGGAACGATCGTTGCTCACGGCGACGAAACCAGTCCAATTTCATTTTGAAAAATTATTCAATAGTCTCAGAACACTCTAACATAGAATTTTCTGTACATCAAAGTTTACACATCATCATCAACTAATCAACGCGGGAAACTTGGAATAATGACCAATTGATTTGCAATCTCATGATCCTCTGCATTGCCGACACAATCAACAAAATGCTTCCGCCTGACGCAACAAGATTATGTAGACTAATCAAATGATTAGCCCCAAACATGCTGAATTCAATGAAGCAATCCCTCTGATTGAAGCAGGAATTCCACTGCCAAAACCAGAATGGCTGAACCAAAACCAAATTGTAAAAGATTTATCGAGCACTCCGTCTTTGTCGCCATAAAAAAAAAAAAAAAAAAAGCTCGTATGGATTTGATCTCCAAATTCTTCGGTCGAGTCACCGCGACGGACGTAGCAGGGAATCACACCAAGGCAATCGACTCAATTCGTCGGCAGGTTTGGCGGTATCCCTGATTAATGCCGATTAGCCAACTAATATAATGAAATGGACAATATGATTACGTTATCTAATAATAATCTGATTCCTAAGCTGTCTGCCACGTGGACGCTGAGCTCCCGCCAGCTGGGAAGCTTGTCCGGAGATGGTACAACAAGTGGGACCCACAGAATCGGCTTTGATGAACGAGACCAGAGAAACGTGGGCCCCATGCGTTCGAAAATTTGCTTGCCACTGGTCGCGCTGAGCACGTCGATAAAGACCAATACATAAACAAATCTTTGAAAACAGATGAAATAAGCCTGGTCCGAGGAGGGAGAAACAAGAATTTTAATTGCAATTTTAGTTCGTCTTCGCGTTTTAAAAAAAAAAGTGAAACAAGTAGTTGACGTGATTGGATTCGCAACTACTGCTTCCGCGCAGCGCCAACGCAACACCGCTGACGTGCCACCAACGAGGCCCGATTACGACGTTCCACTTCGGTTGGCCAAGTGATTAGTCATGTATACGGTCTATGAGACTCGTTAGTGGAAGTAATTGACGGTCTAATTAGACTAGGATTAAGATAAGGTAGTTGGGGTAGTTTAATAGCTTAGGTGTAGGTCCACAGATTTGTGCCGTCCTTCGGAATCTGGTAATAACTAACAACGGCAACTGTTCTCCACGTGGCCGCGTGTAACGAGGGATCGGGGACCACTGGTTTTGGTGGTCCGTGGACGGTGGTGAACGTGGCAGGGCCTGAACGGAGCACAACGTGCAAGTCGGCCGTGGCGCCGGATTCGTGTGGCCCGCGCGAAATCCTCTGAAGAGTTCGGTTGGGGTCCGCAACATTTCTTTTGGTTCTTATCTGGAAAATAAATTCATGGGGAGATTCTTCGACAATGTGGCTAGATGCTTTTCTCGAGTTTTAAGCGGAAGAATTAACATCATCAAAAGTATAAATAAATAAATAATTAATTAATTAATGCTTTGTTCGAAAGGAAAAAAAAAAAGTGAACAAATTAACTCCTAATTATAAGGACAATAAATAGACTTTTAGGTTCTGTTTGTTTTAGATTAGAATTAGAAATATTCCCACTAAAAGTTTAATTTTTTTAAAAAAATAAAAATAAATTATTTTAGTTTATTATTAAATGAAATTATTATAAAAAATTAATTAATTTTATCAACGTCAAATTATTATACAATCATTTTTCGCAAAGAATACTAATGTATAAAAATATTTTGCTTTTTAAATTAGATTATCCTATATTATTTCCCCTTGTTTATTAGGTTAGAATATAAACATTGATTTTTTTTTCTTTTACAATTTTTTTCATTTTATGAAGGACTTGATATTTGCAAAAATAAAGTAAGGTTGGTTTTGTGTCGGATCATATTGTCAATTTGATACTGAGTCGGTTGTCATGAAAGTTTTATGATGCGATTTGGTTAAAAAAAATAAATTCAACCCTGATTTAACCACAAAAATGATTGAATCATGGTTCTTTTTTTTCATATTAAATGGAATATATTACGAATACCTAACATACTTTTTCTTATACATAAAAATTAAAATTTTAAGTTGATAAAATTTGATACTAAAATGTTACGATTTAGATTCAATTTTGATCACAATTTAAAATTTTAATAAAAATAATTATATATTTTTTTTACCGACAAGGGTATTATGGTCAAAATACAGACAAAATTTTCTTTAGCTATTTCAAAATTTATCTCAATTTATTATATTTACAGAAAAATAATTATAGAAAAAATGAATTATCGCGATTCAATTATAATTTTGCTCGACCCAAACGGCTGTTGTAATCACCTCTTAAAATTATGATACTCGTATTTATTTGGTTGGTGTCAGACCACATGTCATGCTTGCTTGCCTCGAGACATGGTATCTTATTAGTCTGCGTTGAAACCCTAACCGCTCGTCTAATCATAATTAATAGTGTCATCAATCGAGAGATCACCACTCGGAATAGTATCATTATGAAAAGCAATAATGCTCGACAGTCGTGATGTTTAGGGTTTATAGTAGTCTCATCGTTAACATTGATATGACCAATCAGATCAAGTAGTCCTCTCTCTCTCTCTCTCTATATGTCCTCACGTGAAGGAGAGAACCGCACAGCAAAATTGTCACCATGCGGAACGTGATCTCCTCTGACACATCTTATTAAGTTAGAACAAGAAACTCATTAAAAACTCTGACTCGGTCATCGGAAAAATCACTAATCCCACTTATTATTTGATATTTAATGAGTTTCGATCGTTAATTATTTTTTATCTTGCCAACAGTAGATAGCCGGAAGTGGACGATCAGTAAAGTAGTGTGGATTATGGCCATGGTCGTCGCTTTTCGCCAACCAGATAAGGCGATAAAGGCCGAAGTTGGTCAGGTGCATGTCGCGGACGAGTCAAGGAGGCGGTGCTGACCTCTGAAGTCTGAGCAACCCCACGTTAAGCCGCACAGAATCTCACATGCTCCTGTGCACTCGTGCAAAAAGGGCAGAGCGCCAACATGTCCTCTGACCTTTTTCCTCAAAAAAGAGGAAGCGAGGGGATGCTCACATGGCTTCCCCATGCATTCGTACTAAGGTTCAAAATCAAGATTGACGCATTCAGGTGAGGGGCACTTCACTATGAAACGAGAAAGTGATCGGTGAACGAAGACGGAGAGCAGTAGCCATCATTTCATTTTGGACTGAGAAATTGCACGATGTGATGGATGATCTCTGCTTCGACGAACAATTAAATATTCGGCGTTATATTATTCCATTACACCTGATGCCTCGATACTAATTGAGGTTTTGAAAAAATGATCATAAAATTAATCTATAACACTCGGCACTTGTCTCATTAATATCGAGTTTTTAGTCAAGCAATGAAATTGACATTTCATAATGAAAAGTGGTTGTCGGGCCAATAAAAATGATTATCTGATAGTGATTATTATTACTTGTTGTTAACGCGAGGAAGAGAGAGCTTATATTCCTTTACGCCTGATGATACAAATGTATTTCATTTGAGCAAAATCATGGCTCTTTAATAAATGTTCCCATTTTTGCACAAATGAAAGCAATGACCCAAAACATGCCAAATCTCCAGCCAATTTAAAGTTCCGCTAAACACTCGTTTGTCTATTAAAAAATAGAGAAAATAATTAGAAGCGAGACTATTTTTTACTTACTTTTATTATTTGATTATTTTAAAGTAATTTTTTTTAAAAAATTAGCCTATTTTTACCTACTTCTGTTTTAAAAGTAAAAAAATAATTTTATTTTATTTTATTTTATTTTTTCTGAAATAATTTCTGAAAATAGATTTAATAATATATTCAATTATAATAATATTAATAAATATCACATATAATAATAATATAGTATTTATAAAAAATAAATAAATAAATAATATTTTATTTATTAATAATTACATGTATGAAATATCTGACTAAATATTAGAAATGCATCGCTTTTAATTACTTTTAAAAGTAAGTTAAAAAAAGAGAAAAATGAGATCTCCATATTTTTCATTCACTTCTCAATAATTAAACCGACTTCTAATCATGTCTCGCTCGAAATGTAATTTGCATATAATTAATGACGATGTTTAACAATATTCGTTTGGTCATTAATTATCATGAAACTTATTCTAAAAAAATAGTTATCGTGAAATTTGGAAAACAATGGACGTGACAAAGAAAATCTGGTGACAAATGTATATATCTCCAAATAATGTGATTTTTCATTTTTCACAGTTCTTTTAGGTAAATTTTTTTTTTTTTTTTTTTACAAAGTTAAACATGCAAAAATCATTTTTCAAATTTGTTTGTATGTAATTTTCACATGTTTGCAAAGACAAAGAAAAAGGTGACTTTAGATTCTAAGTCGATTCACAGAAACGTCCCATTCAAACTTTATTCTCGTATGATAACATATTCGCGCCATCTCCACATCAAATCTTACTCGAATCGTGTGAAACATTGACCATTTACTTCTCTTCGTTTTTTTTTCGTTAATTTGATGCCGATATTCCACGCCAAACCAGTCACTTTGACTCAACATATTCAATGGATTTTATCTGCAAAAATTCTTATTCTTTCCTTTAGTTTGAAGAAAGAATTATTCTCAGCGGCCCCTCAGTCATCACACTTTGCTTTCGGAAAGTGGAGAGGAACGTTACACTCTATCCTTCGGAGAATATCCTTTTCCTTCGCGAATCAATAAGGTTTCGGTTTCCACTGGTGGCGGAACTCAAACAAAAAAAAAAAAAAAAAAGAAAAGAAAAAAACTCGAAGCTTTTCTGCGAGCATTGGGCCCCCGAGTCACATGAGTTGATTGAGCCGCCACTGATTTATGTCAACCATGTGACTTCCTGTCCCCATGAGACAAGAGTTTGTGTTTCGGATGGCAGCGGCACATGCTCTCGAAGTCGATAGAGCATCTTATTTGGGAGCGCACACCACGAAGAGCGTGGCCCCTCGCGTCCACAGCTAACCCAAATAGTTGCGAATATCACTCGAAGAACGTAAGGAAAATGTTTTAACTGGACAGTCGAGCAAATTACCTATACCACTGCCGATTGCAAAATCAATAACGACAAATATAATTATAATAAAATAAGAAAAATAATAATTAGGCGATTAAACGGATCTCTAGCGCGCTTGTTGGATTTCGCCATTGGCGACTTTAGTGCGACAACCAATGATTTTGAGCGACGTAATCCGAGCCGGTTGTGGAGCGCATTGAACAAGGCATCAACCTCGGCACCAGAGGACAATGAAAACTACTGCGTCTCTCTCGGACGCGAGATCCAGTGGAAAAGCCAAAGCCGGTTCAAAAAGGAAGAAAACAAGAGAAAAAGGCCAAATCCACGTGGCTTGTTTACTTGGATGCAACCTAAGGAACAGGATAACTTTGTTTAATGTCATGTACTTTTTGCAATTAGGGTTTGCGAGGAGGACGGTGTGATGCGTGCATTACGTGGTCTCGCATTGTTTAGATCGCATGCAAATGACGATTATTCTAACACTCTTCAAATCTTAAGATTTTCGAGGGACTCCCTCGAGAAATTCGAACGCAGAAATTATGCGAGTGTTGTTCGAAATAATATTCGGGATAACTCCTGGTTATTTTTAACCATTAAAGCAGCGCTTTTTCTTTTTTTTTTTTTCTAATATCATGATAATGCTTTTTTATTACCCTCTTAAAAGTCAGTGGTTTGTGGTTGACCGAGAACAAAATTACTAAATTCGTATCAATTTTATAATTTTAAAAAATTAAATTAAATTTTGATTTCTAAAATTTTTATAACCGAAATGTTACTAGTTTGATTTTTAGCTTCGATCCTAAAATAATTCTAAAATTGGTATACTGAAATCTCGTACAATTAATTTTTTAAATTTATATTTTATATTATAATAATTTAAATTTTTAATATATAATATAAAATAATATTTTTTATAACATCCATCAATATCACAATTTTAATGAAAATCGAAACAGATATTAAAAAATCACAAATTTATTTTAGGAAAATTTATTGATATCACCGAGAATGTTTCGAATTTCAAATCAGCCAATTTAACATGTCGCTAGACTCGTAACACGTGTCCATATATTACAGTAATACTATAACAGTTGTCTCTATCCTTGTGACAATGCGACCTTTACGTATATAATCAAAACATGATTTATATGAGTAAAATTAAATAATTATGATCAAAATCAAATAGATAAAAATATACCTGAATAATTATGATAACAAATTTTCATTATAATAATTTAATTATAATCGTATAATTTGGCTTTGGTCATAACCGGCTCGAATGAAAAAATTATATTATTATGGACACAAGAACATGTGTTATAGATATATAAACGATATGAAGTACATGGACCATGTGGCAGGAAACTCATCGTTTGAATTTTTTAGTAAATTAAAAAAATTCTAAGGAGATATTGGAAATTAGAAACATCACAAAAAATTTTCCGAAAATTGAAAAATTCTTACATGTATTGAATTTTTTTTCTTCTTATTTTTATGATAAAATCCTTAATTACATGGTTGGATACATAACTTGTCCTCAATTCCACTATTTCAGGAGTCAAAATGAGAACCTCCGTTTAAAAGAGAAATGTATCTCAAATTCAACATCCGCGACAATCAGTAAAAATGATTAAACCGTAAAAACATCATCAAGAACCCTAATCAATTCACAACAAACTACATCCCCACAAACAAACTAATCCATCGGGCAAAGTGAGAAACCAAGAAGAAGATCGAAATCTTAAAACCCTAGGCCCACCAAAAAAGCCGAAAAGCCCGTGGAAAATCCCACCCCATCCTCCCCATCTTTTTCTAAGAAAATATCCTTCCAAGTTTTATTCCCACTTCTAGACTTTAAATAATTTTTTTTTATTTTTCCCTTTTAAAAAAAAGGAAAAATTCCATCCGGAATTGGGTATTTAAATCCCCCACCGTTCCGCCTCCTTCAGAGCGAGCGAGCAGGGCTTGTGGAAACGGCCTCCTTTAGAGAGAAAAAGTCGTCTTCTTTGCTTGTTAGAGCGGCGGAGGAGGTCCAAAGGTGCAATCTTTGGTGGCGGCTAGGTCCTTTTTGGAATTCTTTTCGCAGAAGGGGGAAGATGAAGTACGTTTTGGTAACTGGGGGAGTGGTAAGCGGGCTGGGGAAGGGGGTGACGGCGAGCAGCATCGGGTTGGTGCTCAAGTCCTGCGGGCTCCGGGTCACCTCCATAAAGATTGGTACTTTACAAGCGGGATCTCCTTTGTTGTGGGTTTCTGTTCTGGTTTAGTTTGGTTGAGTTGATTTCTTGGGTTTTGTTTAGGGAGATCTTGTAAAGGTGCGATTTTTCCGTGGTTTTTTCGGTTTTTGGCCAGGTTTCAGCCTTTTCTTTTGGATTGGATGTGAAAGTTTGGATTTTGATGGTCTTGACCTCGCACTTGAGCGCATGCGAGTTTTCTTTTCTTATTTTTCTCTGTTTTTTCTTTGATTTTTTGGGAAAAAAGAGTGCAGGTGTGTTGGTTATAGATGAACCTTTAGGGTGAGTAAAAGGGTTCTAGGAACTGTTCATCAGGTTAACCAGCTTACCTTTTTTTTTATTTGTTATTTTTCTCATCTTTTGAAGCTTTGATGGATTTTAGACGATGGCTTTCATAGTTGGGCGTGCTTATCTCGTGGATTAACTTTTCCTGTTGATTGCTGTTACCCTTTATGGGTAAAATGCTAGGGTTCTTCGATTTCTTATTTAGGAACACTTTGCATTCTTCTCGTTGTTGCTTTGTGAAGGGGGATTCCTGAATCCAGGTTCTCCTCCTTTTAAGGGAAAGTAACCCGGGGACCCGCTGTTTCTTGCTCAAGCAAAAGGGCAAACAGGATTAAGAGAAGATAAATGGAATTCTTGTTTAAAAGAAATTTCTCGTTTGGCTTGATGTGGACCGCGGTTGTTAGTCGTTTTTTTATGCTTTGACATGAATCCATGGTTTTAATACTTGTACATCTCGGGCATGGAAATTTACTTGGTATTTTGGATATGTGTTTATCTCGTTACTTAGCCTTTGTAATGCATTTGAAGTTGTAAAGTAGTTATTTAGAGCTCTTCAGAGTTATTACTCTAATACAGAGATGATGTCACTTGTTTTTAATTGTATTCTAATCACATCGAGATTGATGCTTGCAGATCCATATCTAAATACTGATGCCGGAACTATGTCACCTTTCGAGCACGGGGAGGTGTTTGTTTTAGATGATGGTGGTGAGGTAAGGAAGTATCCTGATTCTTTTTTCTTTATTTTTTTATTTTATTTTATTTTTTTCCGTGTGGCGTTATTACTTCGTTCTTTCTCTTTCACTGTGAACTTTTTTCTTAGTTTTCATAGCAACTGTATGTGCAACTTAAGACAGTCCCGGCCACTTGATTTCAGATATTTGATGGGCATCTTCTTAGTCAGTCTTACAATTTATCTTGTTTCCACTTTTAATTTCAGATTTAAAAGATGATTGTGCGCGGTTATCTTATTTTTGACCAAAACGCTTGTGGGTTGTATGTTTTAAAATTCTTCCAAACTATAGACGCAACATCTAGTTTTGTTAATTTTTCACTAGCAAGTCTGAGTGGCCCTACTATTCTTCCTTTTTGAGTTATATGTTACTTTATTTCATGCAGACATAGAAACCAAACTCCATTTATTCTCACCTTGTGCCTACTCTAAATGTACCTCGATTTAAGTACCTTCTACTTGTTCCTGAAGCATTTTGCGTCTATGACTTACGTTTAGAACTTTTCAGTTTTTTTTTTTTTTTACCATTTAGCTAATATAGGTTTATTTCTTTAGTCTATTTGCATATTTTCTGGAGTATTACACTTGATGAACCAAGCTTGTTAAACAGATGTTTAACTAATAATTTTTTTCTTTTAAGGTTGACTTGGATCTTGGTAATTATGAGAGGTTCCTTGATATTACATTGACTCGTGACAACAATATTACAACTGGCAAGATCTACCAGGTACCATTTTATGCTGCCATAATTTTCTGAGATACAACTTCCTGACTGGTTTAAAATGTTATACTGTAGTTCTGGATCCAATTCAAAGATGTTTTAATTACCTATAGTTTTCTTATCTGTTTACCCATTTTCTAGTTTTTGGGGTAACAAACTCACTTTGCTTTCTTTCCTGGTTGATTGAAATTATAGCATGTCATTAACAAGGAGAGGAGAGGAGACTATCTTGGCAAAACAGTCCAGGTAGTTTCTGCTTGGATGTTATCTTCCTTCTAAATGTGTACAATATTCTCCGGAATGGTGCTGAACCTGTTTCTATCAGGTGGTCCCCCACATTACAGATGCCATACAAGAATGGATAGAACGTGTAGCAATTATACCGGTTGATGGAAAAGAAGGGCCTGCGGATGTTTGCGTCATAGAATTGGGTGGAACGATAGGTGAAAACAACTCTCTGATTTTTTTTATATTCTAAAAAAATCGATGTACCTTCCTACTTGGAATTATGCTTGCTTTACCCTTCTATAGTCCTGTAGTATGCAGTGCAGGAGAAATGGTCTTTTCACTCTATAATGAGAATGGAATTGTTGGTGCAGGGGATATTGAATCAATGCCTTTTATTGAAGCACTAGGCCAATTTTCTTACCGTGTAGGTGAGCATACTGTGTCGATGCCTCTTCAGAAATGGTGTTGTATCTTCCACTTATACGATTTATTATCTGGTAGTTATTCATCAGTCTCCTTGTTCAGGTCCTGGGAATTTCTGTCTGGTTCATGTCAGTCTTGTTCCAGTTCTTAATGTAGTTGGTGAACAGGTAAGTAACTTAAAATCATGCATTCCTGTCGTTAGTTGATTTTCTTCATAGAAGTTTCTTGCTTTTGATCAGGTTGGCTGACAATACTTGTATTTCTTCTTGCAGAAAACAAAACCAACACAGCATAGTGTTCGTGGACTACGAGGGCTAGGATTGACACCTGATATTCTAGCCTGTCGCAGTGCTAAGGTGTCTCACCTTTTGCAGTCTTCTCTTCTTTCCTGTTATTCTACCTTTCTCATTTTGTGTTCTCGTGTTAGTTTTGCTCATGCATTTTCATGTTTTGGACAGCCACTGGATGAAAATGTGAAAGAGAAGCTCTCCCAATTTTGCCATGTTCCGGTACTGTGACAAGAATATGGGCCATTCTTTCTAAAGGTTTTATCCACCATGAAGGTGTCTCTGACTCTGATTTCTTTTACAGGCAGCAAATATCGTCACTCTTTGTGATGTTGCAAACATCTGGCACATTCCTTTGCTTTTAAAGGTAGCGTATAAGCTCTGCATTTGAAAGAAATATTCTGTTATTTGGTTTTCTGGTTTCCATGTTGTTTCCTTCTGGTTCTTGCAACAACATTTTGAAATAAAGCATATAGTTTCTTCTTGTATTATAGGAGCAGAAGGCACATGAAGCTATTCTTAAGGGGCTGAACCTTTTAGGGTGTGTTTGCTGAACTACTTCCCGCTTGTTCATCATCTTTCATACTACTTTGGACACTGCTAATTCAGTATTTTGCTTGTTATTTCCTTGGTTTTATACCACAGTGTTACTCGCGAGCCAATCTTGGACGAATGGATGGCTAGGGCTAAAATCTGTGACACATTGCATGAGCCTGTAGGTGCTTGTAATACTTTATAACTATGTTTTCCATCTTATAGCATATAAAAAATACTGACAAATTCTGCACTTTCCAGGTTAGAATAGCCATGGTTGGAAAATATACTGGTCTTTCTGATTCTTACATCTCTGTATTGAAGGTAATTTCTTCAGTTTAGTACCATACCCCTTTTCAAGGTTTCTTTGGAAGTGTGGATGCTAATTGTTCTTAATTGCTGGCTCTAATGGGTTTGAGAAGCATACTCTGGACGTTTGACACAATTTTCTTTCCCATTAGTTTTTTCATTTCAAATTTCTCATTATGATTCTCTTTTTGCCTTGTCTTGAGGAAGTTTTTGAGTAGTGAAGAATACATGCAGCTAAATTGTTTAGGATTGAAGTGTGTAAAATGCAAAATTATTCATATTCAACTGGACCAACGTTCGTCATTTAAATGAATTATTTTCATTTGTTTTGCTTTGCAACATAAGGTCTTATTTTGCTTAGAATTAGGATGTGTTTGGAATTCAGATCATTTTTTAACAAATGGATGTGAATGTTGTTGACTTCTTTACTTACTATAATTGTGTCTACAGGCACTGTTGCATGCTTCTGTAGCTTGTCGCCGAAAGCTTGTAGTTGAGTGGGTCCCTGCCTCTGACCTTGAAGAAGCAACATCAAAAGAGGTTGGTTGTTTGTGGATCTTTGTAAATCCTTCACTTCTGTTTATTATTCTTTTATGACAAGTTCTTGTGGATCTCTGTAAATCCTTCACTTCTGTTTGTTATTCTTTTATGACAAGTTCCAATTCTTTTCCTTTGCGTAGTCTCCTGATGCTTACAAGACCGCATGGAGTGTACTGAAAGTGAGTCTTTCATTTGCATAGAGACAATGTTATATTTCTTTTTCTATTTTTTTATCCACATACAGAATCTGTACGTTATCTTATTGCATTGCATATGGTCATCTAAGTAAGTGTTTGTTTCAGTGTGCCGATGGTGTACTTGTTCCAGGAGGTTTTGGAGACAGAGGGGTGCAAGGAAAGATTCTTGCAGCAAAATATGCCCGGGAAAATAAAGTTCCTTATCTTGGCATTTGTTTGGGCATGCAAATTGCCATAATCGAGTATTGTCGTTCTGTTCTAAAACTAGGGGACGCAAACAGCACAGAATTTGATCCAGACACAACAAATCCCTGTGTTATTTTCATGCCAGAGGTGGATATAATTTCCCAAGATAATGGATTTTCCCTCTTTGTTTGTACCTTATTATGCTGAACTCGTAATAATAGAATGCAACTAATATTTGCAGGGTTCAAAAACTCATATGGGTGCAACAATGCGGTTAGGATCAAGAAGAACATATTTTCAGGTTGTGGACTGCAAGTCTGCCAAGTTGTGAGTCACATAAATAGCCACAGACTTTGCCACAACATGTATAAGAATTATTGACTCCCTTGATTTTTTGTAGCATATCTAATTGTGTGCTTCACAATTCACTAGGTATGGGAATGTCAGGCATATAGATGAGCGTCATCGCCATAGATATGAGGTCTGTCATTGCTTTCCAATTTTATGTTTTGCTTGATTGTGTATATGTTGGAAGTCTGGAAATATTGAGATTTGAACGTCCATTTGCAGGTGAATCCGGAGATGGTCACGGAACTTGAGGAAGCTGGTCTTGCATTTGTTGGCAAAGATGAAACTGGAAACCGGATGGAGGTATGATTTGTCCTATGGCATCTGCCATTTTATCATCTTATGAGAATGTTATAGTGCTTGTCTTATTGTGATTAAAAATGCTTGCATTTGCAGATTATTGAGTTGACTTCACATCCTTATTTCGTTGGGGTCCAATTTCATCCAGAATTCAAATCTAGGCCTGGAAAGCCCTCGGCTCTTTTCTTAGGTAGAATATTATTTTCTTTTTTGATTCATCAAATATAATCATCAGGAATTTTCTTCTGATGCAATCAGTTAATAGGCTTGATAAATTTGTAGATTTGTCTACTTCATGTTCCCTTCACAAACAGCTAATTGTTTGTATCACCTATCAGGACTCATCGCTGCCTCCTGTGGTCACCTTGACGCCCTGCTGCATAGCCAGGTTCATGTCAGCAGGGTACCCACCAAGTACCTGTCAAGCAATGGTGTTATGGCACCGAAGATATACCAAAATGGCAATGTGAATGGCAATGGTGTTATGAAGAGCCTGTTAAATGGAGGTTTCTACACCAATGGCAACGGTGTCCATGCTTAGCGAAGAGCTTGTCCGTAGGCTGATGAGGGTTTCACGTTCCCTCCGGTGGTTTTTTGCAGCAAGTGGAGCTTGTTCCGGGCTTTTTAATGAGGAACAGCTTGCCTGTATTCTAGGGAAGATAGAAACTCCAATCCTGTATTTTTTTCTTTTTATATTTGTATTCTTTTTTTTTTTTTCACTTTATTTATACATTGGGAATTTTTTCTTTGTTTATGAAGACTTGTTTGCATCACCTGTAAATGTTGGACTCTAGCGGTGAGTAGTGCCAAAGAATGGCTTTGTTCATCCATTGCGGCCTCTGTTTTGACGTTCCGGAAGACCTTTTTCTCTTTGTATAAGGATAATGATATAAGAATGGAGCGTTTACAGACTATCTGCAAATGACTCCAGAATACCCACCGCTGAGCTTGAAGGAATTTTTTATTTTTTAAAAATTACATCAAGCTCCATGACTTCTTCATATTTAGTGTGAAAATCTCATCAAATTAAAATTAAAAAATAATTACTTATAATTCTCTATAATTAGCCTTAATTACTTATAATTTCTGTAATTTCTAGAATTACCCACGCTCCCTTTTTTTTCAAAATATTTACCCACATCCCCTTATTATTATTTAATCAAAATTTTTTCAAAAAATTTCGATTTTATTCCGAGTTATTTTTATAATTAAATCCCTAAAAATTTATTTTTTATTATTTAACACTCCGAAATTCGATTTTTTGCAAATAACATTCCCAAATTATTCCGATTTACAGAAAAGTTCCATAAATTCAGATTTTTTCAAATAACACTCCGAAATTATTCCGATGTACAAAAAAATTCCTGAAATTTTTGCTACGGCGGTGAGGGTGGCGGCGCGCCGACCCGTTGGCACGTGGGTGCGGACGGCCAAGGCCGAGGCCATCCGCGCTCGCATGCCGGGATGGAGGCCAAGGCCGGTGCGCCGGCATGTGGGTGCGAACGGCCTCGGCACACAGGACGGAGGTCGAGTCCAGCGCAGACAACCTCGGCACGCGCGACGGAGGCCGAGGTTGTCCGCACCCGCGTGCTGGCATGCCAGCCTCGCCCTCCGCTCCCGCTACCGGCCTTTGGCATCGCCACCTGCACACCGCCACCCTCGCCTCCGTCGCAATCATTTCGGAGTGTTATTTGAAAAAATCCGAATTTTAGGGATTTTTCTGTAAATCGGAATAATTTCAGGGTGTTATTTATAAACAGCCGAATTTCGGAGGGTTAAATAATAAAAAATAATTTTTTAGGGGTTTAATTATAAAAATAACCGAGGGTAAAATCGAAATTTTTTGAGAAAATTTTAATTAAATAATAATAAGGGGAGTGTAGGTAAATATTTTGAAAAAGGGGGCGTGGGTAATTCCGTAAATAAAGAAGGATTATAAGTAATTAAGACTAATTATAAAAAATTATTGGTAATTATTCCTAAAATTAACCACATTCGATGACTATTTCATTTAACGGTGATAAAGTCCTGTGAAATGACAACTTACATTTGTTTTTATTTGTGAAGGCTATCATCAGAGCTTTCTCTTGCGTGGCTTTAGATTCTTGTAGGTCACAATAAGTTGAGTTTGGTTTTGATTACGAGATTTTCTTTTGATCGGGACAGCATTGGCAGGTTTTCTGTCTACCACGATGGCCTTGAGACGTGTTTCTTTCCATCACAATGGAGTTAGAAAAGTTTTCTCCTGACGATAATGGTGTGGGGATTCCTCTGGAGATTGTGACCGCAAAAATTCTTTCGGTGACGATGGATTCCTGTCGATCGCTATATAAAAAGGAAATATTTTCGTTAACTGATTTATATATTAAGATAATTTAAAGAAATTTTAGAGTTTTATATAATTTTTTAGAAGTCGAGAATTTTTTTGTAATTAAGAATTTTCAAGAAGTTAATTGCAAATAACCCAAATAAAAAAAAATCATAAATATATTTACTTTCTTACTGCTCGAAAGCAAGCGGTCACCAAGGCACCTAATTGGGAAAAACTACATAAATCACTTGATTGCTTATAAGATTCAGGTCGTCATCTGGTCCAGTCAAAGCATAGGAGTATAACTATAGAAAAAAAGAGAGAAAAAGAGAACAAATAAAATAATAATAATAAAGGAGAGGACAGATGATTCAATAGGCGGAGAATTATGTATCTGTCTTACATTTATCCCATACCTGCATCCTGGCATCACAAGGCTCGGATCTCAATTGATGTTCATGGAAAAAAAGACTTCAACACCGGCACTTGTGCTGCTTCACTTCTCCATTCGACTCTCAGAGTTGGCATATTCCATCACTGCATCCTCAAGACGAAGTTTGATTACATCTCCATGTCAGGAACTTAAAAATTTTGAATTTATTTTAATTTCAAATTAAAAATATTATAGTATTTTTAAAAAGTTTCAAAAAAAATCAGAAATTATTTTAAAAAATTATAACTATTTTTACCATAATATTAAATGATATTGTAATTAATTTAAATTAATTTTGATAGTTAAATAATTGTATAGTCAATTTTACCATATATTACTATATAAAAAATGGAAACTAAAGAGAAATAAATAAATAAGTTTCTTACTTAAAAAATTTAACCTAAATAAATTTTAATTATCATTAAAATATATTTTAAATATGTATAATTCATAGTTATTATATAATAAAATTAATTATCATCATCATCGTGGTTTAACTTTCTTCTATCACCGACTTTAATCACTTCACCGCTGAATGATCAAAAAAATACCACAAACACTCAAATGTGCCCTAACATGTTCTCTTCTTTATCTTTCATCAAATAAAGTACAATAAATTCTGAGCTAAAAGCCAAAGCATCTAAATCTAAATGATTGGAAAAAAAAAAAAAAAACAAACAAGTAGGCCATGGTTGCACTGGGGACATTGACCCTTGTTCAAGACAAGGCTTCTTACATGCTTGACTACATGGTAGCTAATGCTACAGGTTCCAACTTGGATGCACACTAGGTGGCAGCTGATGCTCCTGGTTGCTCTCCTTCCTAGATCAGCAGCTCAACAGCCCATGCAAGAACTTTGGTACGTGAGGAAGCAACAACAAACCCTCAAGCAATGGCAAGATCCGCAGCAATTACTCTCCCCAAGCTCAAGGTAGAGGTTTTCGTCTTTGCGACTGTTGCTTCGTCTCCTGGTTCCTCCCTCTTCTTCTTCCTCGCGGGCACCGGTAACCATACACTTGTGTGTCTCCGATCAAGGTCAAAACATCATGATGGAGATGGTTGGAGTGGCTCAACGACGTCACCAGTTCGTGAACAAGCTGAAGGAGGCACTGGATGCAAACCCTAAACAGTATACTCGCGAAACTCACCTTCGCCAAAATGTTTCGGCATCGGCCGAAACTGAAACATTTCAGCCAAAACGTTTGATGCAATCAATTCCAATGATCCCTCTACAAGTTTGTCACCATATCTCTGAACTGACTCCATCTATGCTACCTTATTGTAGGACTGAAGTAAGCAAGCTAATTCATTGCAAGCAAGCTAAATACCAGCAGTAATTCATCAACTGTAATATCTGGCAGTTTCCTTTTATATGTCTGACAGTTTGGTAGAAATAGCAAAATCAAAGCACATTTGTACCTAGAAAACAGCATCTGTTACTTTGGGAAAAAGAGCACTTAGGATGCAGTTGTGGGTCTTTGTTGCCATGCTGTAACTCTCCTTATTTTCCTGTAACTAAAAATATGAACACATCAAATTGATGACAAAATGATAAACAAATGGAATTGGAATGCAACTAAAAATGGTTGCACTTGGTATCAAGTGATTTTTGTGAACGTACCTGGATGCAAAAATGCTTAAATGTTTGTTTTCACCAGTTTTATATCTCTAATCCGATAGAGACATGCATTGCTCATACAGTTTTGGATAAGTAAGGTCTAGCAAAATGTCCAGGTTGGAAGGGTAATGCAACAAAGGCGCATGGTATCACCGGTTGATGATTTTGAAGATTGACAAGCACTAGGCAGCTTAGTTGTTTCAAAAGTCCTTTCAACTAATGTTTTTGGTGGTTCATCTACAAATTCTTCATTGGTGATTTATCATTCTGTAGCTTACTGCCAGTTACTTCAACCGGGCATGTGCTAAACATTCTTGACTCAAACTCCATTTTCATATTTTCATTTTGCCCCTTCCAAATATCAGCATTCAACTGCCACCCTCTGTTTCCTGTAATATGTTATTCTGATCCCGTTCTGATCTTCCATACACATCTGGGTTGGGTTCACGACTGGAAATGTCATTAATTCTATTCCAGACTCGTAAGAAAGTTTCATTCACTAGACCGTGCCAACCAAACAAATGAATATGTCCTGAAAGCCTGTTAGCAACATCACAGATGTTATAAGGAAACCCACTTTTGTTCAATTCCATGGATGCTGTAACACCAAATGGTGGTTGAGCAGGAAACTGTTGGACAGCTAGATGAAACCCAGTTGGTTTCATTCGTTTGAGATATGAATGAAACCATTTGCAGCAGAAGACCAGGCTGGGGTACCTTTCCAAGAATTTCCCTGTGCAATTCCCATTCCAGGATCACTAATCTTCCTGGAACGGCCGTAGGACCTACAATCACCCGACATAAACCCTATTATCATCCTCAGAGGAACCCAAAACTGAGGTGCTGTCCATACCCAGCCTGACAAGTGGTGGGGTATTGAGGTGACCAGGTGGAATTTTCAAAGGATAACCAGTTCTCTGGGAGGACAATGGACCAACAGCGGCTTCCTCACTATTATGCATATCTGCTCAAGAATGGTCATTCACTATGGGTTTGTCAGATCGAAGCTCACGTCTCCCCTATCCTCTTGACCAGAACAATCTTTTCCATCATTGGAACTAGCACTCATCTGTCCCCACTTTTCAATTTCAGGACTATATCTAGAAGATGTTCTATCCAACAATCTCTGATCATTTGTAGATGGAGGTCATTCTAATGACTGAGTTGGTGAAGCATGATCATCTGCGTTACAACGCCTATCATGCTGTGCACAAGCAGCAATTTCTACAGTTTTGACAGAAAGGATGTCATCCATTGGTTTATCATTCTCCACAGACCAAGGCACTGACTCTGTCATAAGCCCCGGAAGGACTAGCATGATCTCCTGTAGAAGGTGATCTTCTCAATGAAACATGCCTATTGTGAATGAACGACATACAAATTGCCCATGATCAAACACATATAAAGTACATTAAAAGAAAGTAGGTCTCAAAAATTCAAAACATAAGCTGTAATCACATTCTTGGATGGAAGTCAGTAAATAAACCCAAACATGCATGTGGCTGAACAAGGCAACTAACCTTAAGATATGCACATCAGATATCCATTCATAATCAAGAAGGCAACAAAGCAGTGACATCAGCCAATTGCTACAGTCAAATCAATAACTAATACAAATACTAAAGAATTTATGCACCTCAATTAGACAACAAACTAAGTGTCAAAGTAAACATATATAATGAATGGAATGCACCTCACGCTATTATAACAATTCCAAGAGCAGTTACAAGGCTAGTCTAACTATATTTCAGAGGTTACAACTAAAATTCACCTGCATGTCCTTTTTTAACACCTAGCAAGTCATTCATTCAGTGCAGGAAAGGAGGCTAACTGAGAACACCATATCATAACTACTTAAATGGCGCAAGGAGTATTATTATACAGGTGCAAGACATCTATCAGTAAAAACATTTGTAGGAATAAAATGAAGAAGCATACCTGCTTCGGTCCTTTGTTGCATAAATATTCAAGCTCAGAATACTGCTCGTTCTGCTATTGTTAGTGTCAACCTTGTCTGACTGGGTGTAATCCAACCTTGTTCCATATGTATGTAAATCAACTTTGCTGCCACCTGGTACAGTTCTGTCTCTACCTCCATGTGGTTCCTTTGCATTTCGAGTTTTGGAATCAAGATGATCCTCGCTGTCCCCACAGGCCTTTCTCCTTCCCTCATTAAAGTTGAATTTAATAGTATGTTCACCAAAGCAAGGAATTCTGATGCTTACTTTTCTTATAGGACTCTCGGAAAACTTATCTCCCTCTCTGTGATGTTTTTGCTGAGATCTACCACCGGGACATTCCCTAGATGAATACCGATCATAATATTTGTCATCAGGATGCCTTTTGTCTACATCGAGATCCTCTCGAGGTTTATCTCTATACCTTTCATCTGTGTCCTTTCATACCTGTAGTTTCCATTTTTCATGTGAGATTTTTCCTCCAGAACTTCTGTGTTTTGTTTACCTTGGCCCTCAAACTCCCTCTTGGCTGACATAACCTCCTTGACATTGATGTATGCTCAGACTACTTGGATAAACATGACCAAGATCTTGGGGGTCTTTTAGCCATCTCTATCCGAGATTACCTTATTCCATTAATTACTATAGTGAGAACAATGGAATTATCAATAACGAAAACTTTCAATCGAGTTTTGTTTAACTAAGCTAAAGCTCTCACCTTCTTGTTATTTCAGGATTAAGAGTGTGGAAGGATTTTTTTGCCAAGACACCAAAGAAATAAACTATTCTTTGAATGTATCAATTAGATTATCAAAGCATGTGATCGAGTACTTTGGTAGCCTAGAGCGCTCTGTCCGAGCCAATCCTTGAAGTGTCATGGAAAACACCTTGTACATGGTCGAATCCCATGCGTCTTAGAGGATCATGATATTTCGAAATGTGTTTATATGATTGACAGAATTCTTGGAATCATCATATACCTTATATAACGATGGATGAAACTTTAGCTATACTTGAGAATAGGTAATATCAAGAATAAGGCATGTATCATATCTCATATGATTAAGATAATCAGGTGCGACCGACACTCCTCGAGCCGCATGCAAAGCATTTTCTCGATGGATACTTTTGTCCGAGGCTCAACTTGTATAAGTATAGTATGTAGTCTCATCAACAAGATCATAAGTGGGGTCATATCCTTCACGACCCCTTAAAACTCGGTGCTGAAACGAGACTCCCACAACAGAGTTTTAATGGCCCCATTGATGGTACTCGCTAGGGTGCAACTGGCTAATGACTTGTGAGTGTGACTCATCTTGTAAACATAAAGGCTCATCCTGAAGCGAAGCTCGAGACCGAGGTTAAAGGTTTTGTTTCATTTAAGCTTGTGCTTCTAGCTTTCGCATCATTTGCTGAACTATCACAGTCAACATTTGAAATTCTTGTCAACTCACTGAGTCGGGCGGAGTTGTGAACACCTCGAAAATAGTTTGTAGATGAGCCTCCCAAGGTTTCTGTTGTGGGAGTGGAGGGATGGTTGAGTTGACTCAATAAATGGGTCAAGTTGGACCGTTGGAGGAGTCATGTGATTTCGTAGATGTGGGAGTAATATGCCCCTAGGCTGATTTCTAGATGTCGACACCCTTATTATTGGAGGCATGATTGGAAACTCTTCCAATATCCGACGAGAGAAGATGACGAGTAAATATCAATAAAAGCACCATTGTTGACAGTGCCCTATTCGAAGTCAGTTTCGATTTACCTAGCTCCTCAAGAATCCAATTCACTAAGCCACCCTCTCGATATCCTATGTAGAAAAACACCGTGAAAAAGACCATTGGGAGCTCTTCGGTGACGGTCTCTCCGACGCTTAAATTAGAGATAGGTTCAATGTATTAAGTGGAAAAAATAGTTGAATATTAGTCCTTAATTATTTTATTTATAGGGTGTAAGGGTATCAGGATCCCATGGCCTTTAGCATCATAATCTCACTAGATTCTTCATAATAGAGATCATTAAATTCTGGATTTTTTGAAATTTATTTTTGAGAATAGAGACGAGTAGTATTTTTCCATTATATGGCCTCAAAACTCACCTTATTGAGATTCCCAAGTTCGACGATTCGGAGTGGCTTCTACAGGAGGATCCCAAAGCTCGGCATACGGAATTATCTTCATTTTGGTATTGGAGCTTCTTCACACCTCGGCATAAAGGAGAATTTCTGTCTCGAACATCATAGTTTACGCCTCGACTTCAAGTTTGACTCTTATTGCTTTTAGCTCGATGTAGTAATATTAACCAAGTGTATCATCAGGTTTCTTCAGTAAATCATCTGTTTTATTTGCACAAAACCACTTGAAATAGGTTTAACACGAATTGATCCAAAAATTAGGCATTTGTTGTTGGTTTTGGTTTTGGATTTCAGAGTGAAACTTATAAATTTTTGTAATGAAGCATGCAAAATTATGTAAATTTTCTTTTTTTTAAATAAAAAACAGTTCGGTCTTTTTTATTCTGAAAACCAAAATCAGGCCTAAAGGTAGTAAAATTTTTGGATCTATTAGTGTTAAACCGGGTTCAATTGGTTTTGCACCTTTTTCTTGCATAAAGCTGCTTGAGAGATTTCAGGTTCAGCCTTGGATTGCAAATAAATCCCATTTACGTCTCCAGCTTTTTTTTTTATTTTTATTTTTTTTTTAGCGACAAATACTACACTAGATCTTATCGAAAATTCCGAGAAAGGTGTTTCTACAGCCCTAACTTCTGGAACATATATGTTCCAGAAGTTAAACTCTAATGGCAAAACTCCGTCGATTTTTCCAAACTGAGAAATGACTGGCAAGCTATTTGCGAAGCATTGTGTTGAGTACCGCGGTTCGGGTGCAGATGAGCATTACCTTCTTCTTCTTCAGCTGGTTTGCGGTCTGCACGGACAATAGGATCACTGGTTTTTTTTTTTTTTTTTTTTGAGGAATGTCCAAGGGAAG
Source organism: Trichopus zeylanicus subsp. travancoricus (assembly GCA_005019695.1). NCBI lineage: Eukaryota > Viridiplantae > Streptophyta > Magnoliopsida > Dioscoreales > Dioscoreaceae > Trichopus > Trichopus zeylanicus. The sequence continues at coordinate 364,700 of RXID01014482.1, read as the reverse complement.
AAGGAGCAGCTTTTTATAAAGGGTCTGGACTCATAATTGTACTACGGTTATAAGATGACTTAAATTGAGGATATTTTTGAATTTGTATTCAATTTTTCGTACCGTTGTCACCTAATAAAAAGAAGGGGTAATTGGCGGTGACCCCCTTGTCATTTGGGGTAATTACCGCTAACCCCCCTAATTTCCGTAATTACCTCCACTCCTCAAATTCGTTTATATTTACCCACAGCCCTGATTATTATTTAATCAAAATTTTACCCAAAAATTCCGATTTTACCCCCATTAATTTTACACATACACCCCTAAAAACTTATTTTTTTATATTTAACACCCCGGATTTCGGATTTTTTAAATAACACCCAAAGGAACTCCGATTTACCTCAAAATTCGAATTTTTGCAAATAAACCCCCGAAATTATTCTGATTTACAGAAAAGTCCCCAAAATTCGGATTTTTGCAAATAACACCCCGTCGGGCGGGCGGGAGCGGATGAGGAGGCCGGCCGGCCGGAGGCGGAGCGGAGGCGGCGGCAGGCGGCGGGAGCGGAGCCGGAGGCCGGCGGGCGGGAGCGGAGCCGGAGGCCGGGGCGCCGGCGCGCCGAAACGCGGGCGCGGACAACCACGGCCGAGGCCGTTCCGCCCCCGCGTGCCGGGGACGGAGGCCGAGACCGGCGCGCCCGCACGCGGGGGCCGAGGCCGAGGCCGTTCCGCCCCCGCGTGCCGGGGACGGAGGCCGAGGCCGGCGCGCCCGCACGCGGGGGCGGAACGCTCTCGGCCTTGGCCTTCCGCGGCCGCGTTTCGGCGCGCCGGCCTCGGCCTCCGTCCCCGGCACGCGGGGGCGGAACGGCCTCGGCGTCCGCCTCCGCTCCCGCCGCCGGCTCGCCGGCGCCCCGGCCTCCCCCTCCTTCTCCGGCACGCGGGGGCGGATTTTTGTAAATAACACCCCGAAATATTTAAATTTACAGAAGAGTCCCCGAAATTTTAATTTTTGCAAATAACACCCCGAAGTTAAATTTGTAATTTATAAATATTAAATTTGTAATTATAAATATAAAAAACACTAATGTCTTTTTTGTAAAATTTTATTTAAAATATAATTAAAAATATAGACTTACTTATAAAAAAAATATTGAAGGGGTCTATTTGTAAATATACAATATGAAACTTGTAATTTTAAAATTAATTTTTAATATTTTTTTCATTTAAAAATAGACCACCTTTAATATTTTTCTCTATAAATATGTCCAAATTTTATTTATTTTATCAATAAATTTTAGGGATAAGTCATCGAAGGTTTCAAAGATTAAAATTTAAAATTACAAGTTTCATATTATACATTACAAATAGACCCTTTCAATATTTTTTTTATAAATAAGTCTATATTTTTAATCATATTTTAAATAAAATTTTACAAAAAAGACATTAGTGTTTTTTATATTTATAATTACAAATTTAATATTTATAAATTACAAAATAGACCCACAGATTTTTTTTTTAAATAATTGTAAAATTATTTTAAAATTAATTTTTAATATTTTTTACATTTAAAAATAGACCACATTTAATATTTTTCTCTATCCAAATTTTATTTATTTTATCAATAAATTTTACAAATAAGTCATCGAAGGTTTCAAAGATTAAAATTTAAAATTACAAGTTTCATATTGTACATTTACAAATAGACCCCTTCAATATTTTTTTTATAAATAAGTCTATATTTTTAATCATATTTTAAATAAAATTTTACAAAAAAGACATTAGTGTTTTTTATATTTATACTTACAAATTTAATATTTATAAATTACAAATTTAACTTCGGGGTGTTATTTGCAAAAATCAAAATTTCGGGGACTTTTCTGTAAATTTGAATATTTCGGGGTGTTATTTGCAAAAATCCGCCCCCGCGCGCCGGAGAAGGAGGCGGAGGCCGGGGCGCCGGCGTGCCGGCAGCGGGAGCGGAGGCGGACGCCGAGGCCGTTCCGCCTCCGCGTGCCTGGGACGGAGGCCGAGGCCGGCGCGCCGGCACGCGGGCGCGGACGGCCAAGGCCGAGACCGTTCCGCCCCCGCGTGCAGGCGCGCCGGCCTCGGCCTCCGTCCCCGACACGCGGGGGCGGAACGGCCTCGGCCTCCGTCCCCGGCACGCGGTGGCGGAACGGCCTCGGCCGTGGCCGTTCGCGCCCGCGTTTCGGCGCGCCTTCGCCCCGGCCTCCGCCTCCGCTCCCGCCCGCGCGACGGGGTGTTATTTGCAAAAATCCGAATTTTGGGGACTTTTCTGTAAATCGGAATAATTTCGGGGGTTTATTTGCAAAAATTCGAATTTCGAGGACTGTTTTGTAAATCGAAGTTCTTTCGGGGTGTTATTTGAAAAATCCGAAATCCGGGGATTAAATATAAAAAAATAAGTTTTTAGGGGTGTATGTGTAAAAATAACGGGGTAAAATCGGAATTTTTGGGTAAAATTTTGATTAAATAACAATTAGGGGGCTGTGGGTAAATACGGGCGAATTTGAGGGGTGGGAGTAATTACGGAAATTACGGGGGTTAGCGGTAATTACCCTAAATTACGGGGGGTCACCGGTAATTATCCCTAAAAAGAACACTTCCTAGAAAATCATGTCGATATCACCAGAGATGAATTGGTCAAGGCAAGGCAGCTCTTCTGCCTCCACAGTTCGGTAGTTATTCGAGTAGTTTGCGACTCCAATGATTCTGTTCTTGGTCTACAAAATCTGATTCATATAAACTGCTTGTCGGTTTGGGCAAGCGACCCGTGTTAATATATCACATTGAATTATGAAAATTTTGGATTCTGCAATATACATATAAAATAATAATCAATAAATTATACTGGTTCTGTGATTTTTAAAATCAGAACCGAATTTTAACTTTTAAAAATCTCATAATAATAATTATATCGATTTTATAATTTTCAGATTCGTAATCAAATTTTAATTCTCAAAAAATCTCAAAAATTAAAATCGTATTAGTTTGAATTAAAAACTAGATTTTAAATTCTGATTTTAAACCTCAGTTCTAATCATTGGTACACTAATTTTTTATTTTTAAAATTTACGTTTTAGTTATAACACTTTAAAATTTTAAAATAATTTTTTATGGTATCTTTCAAAATTATGATTTTGATCGAGATTGAAAAAGAGACTAAAAAACATAAATGTCGAATTAAATATATATATTATTAAGGACATAACCTCATGCATGTATACTGTTTTTTTTGAACTTGTAGTGGCAGCATGCATGCTCTCATGCATTGTAGGACAAGTTTTTTTCAAAAACGACCATGCATTTCTTGGAATCCGAATTCCCAATGGGCCCAAAACCAGGACAAGCGCTTGATCTCGACAATCTCCAGCCAGCTTGCATCCAGAGCCACGCGTGAGCGCCTTGTTATCCTATTCCAGCACGGGCTCCAACCGGCTCTTCCAATCAGAAAAGCGACCTAATCGCTTGCCTCGATTGGTAGACCTGTTCTAATCATGGTGCACTTAGATATCTTGTGGACAAGAGCCGGAATCCTGGCAGCCTAAAGGGTTAAAAAGGACACGTACGCGGAGAAAGCCATGCAAAAGGCCATGCAGGCTTTTAACCCTTTTGGTGCCGACGTCGGACGTAGCGTGACCCAATTATGTTGCCTTTGCAGGGGGTGGAGCCCGGAGGCGATTAGACGTCTGGGCTGAGGGTGCCAGCTCGAGGTCGTTCTGATTTCTTTCGCTCGATCAGGCGATAATCCCAATCAGAAATTAGGATCTCGTATTACAACACTAATGACGATACGACATCTGTTTAACAATGAGTTTTCACTCTTCGAAATAATAGAACAATTGTTAACGTTTGTCCATTGGATACTCATTATGAGACTCGAATTGATGGCCTCTCGGTTACCGCTATAAACAGGTGGTTCGGTCAGAGCACATGGCGGCATGTTGGGCCACATGCGGACGGGGCCAATCCGGCAGTCTTGCACGCCTGCACCCACACGTACTAGCCAAATCGGGACCACATTTTGTGCCCGTGTGGTCACCCACAGACCCACGAACCGGCCTTATTTGGAGAGACAAAACTCAACCGCGAGAGTACTCACTCATTCTTGTCGCTTCCTAGTCCCAGACTACGCTTAGGGATATCGGTTTCGGCTCACCTTGCAACCTGAAAACCCACTCAAATCGGCCGCCTAAGGGCTCAGGCGAGATCCATCGCGACGCATGACAAAGATGGGCTGCTTGGTAGCTCAGACATTAAGCAAAGTAGTTGTGTTTCACTATAGACAATTGCCTGCTCTCCCAGCTGACGTCCAGCCAACCATCTCGCAACCCATGGGTGATGCAGATGAAGTGCTTCGGCTGATTTTAGGCACTGTTCGAAATCAACGTCAAAGTTAATAAATTATTTTTGTAAATTAATTTTTTTTATTAAAATTAATACTTTAATAATTTAAAAATCGAAAAATATTTTAATTTTTTTATAATAATTTAATTTAATAACAATATAAAATAAAAAATATTAATTGTATAAAAAAATTTAATTCTAAAAAAAGTTGATCCTCGTCCTAATTCCAAATCAGAGTTTTAGGTACCATTTAATTCGGGATCAGAATTAGGATCGAGATCAAGACTAATAAGTCATTTTTGTAAACTAATATCTTTTTATCAAAATTAACACTTCAATAATTTAAAATTCGAAAAATAATTTATTTTTTATAATAATTTAATTTAATAATAATGTAAAATAAATAATATTAATTTTACAAAAAAAATAATCTCGAGCCTGATCCCAAACAAAACGGGACCTTAATGTTCAAATTTTAAAAAATAAATTTATTGATTTATTTTTTTAAATTTTATATATAGAGAGAGAGAAAGTGTGGATATAAAATTTTTTCGATTAGATTTTAACCATTTGTCCTATTGGTATTCCAACTAATTGATTTTATCTTTAAATTAATTTATAAAATAAAAGATGGAAAAACTAAAACGATCATTTATAAATCTTTAAATACTAAAACTTGAAATTCTAAATTTTAAACTCTAAAAATTTAAAATTTAAAATTCTAAAAATTAAAATATAAAATTCAAAATTTTAAATCCTAAATTAAAGAATTTATAAATTAATAGGATAAAAATTAAAAACTTCTGTGAAAAATTTTGTCGCGTGTTCTCTCTTAATAATTGTCAAGGTCCATAGTTATCCGTCACAGTTTTGATTTAAATATAATTTGAATTTAATCAATGTGGTTAGACATCCTGGTTTGCAAAAACTAACCATTTTTCGAAGATGATGGGAATAAATCACTTTATTTTATTTTTTATTAAATAATTTTCCTATTTAATTTCAGTTGGCTAGAAAATATATTTTATTTGATTCTGGCTCGCCAATAATTAAAAGTAAATTTATAGCGTTTATTAAAAATGATTTAAAAAATCAAATTTGTGAATTCTTTCGAAAGAAGGACAAGTACGATCATCGAATCAGTGCGAATTGTTGTATGCATTTCGCAGAAAAATAAAACTTTTTTAAAAAGGAAAATTGCTCTTAAAAATAAAAGATTACAAATATTTTTAAAAAAATTCAGTGGCAGTTTGGTAATTTTGCACTCCATCCATGGTCAATCCCAAAAGCTAACCTCTAGATAATGGGGGCGTGAACGCAGGTTGGTGGCAAAAAAACAAAGCGCTCCTTTTTTCCCCAAGTCATTTCGTTCACCGTCCGACCATCGTTTTCGCGGGGCTGGCGCTTCTTCTTCCTCTTCTCCCTCTTCGCCCTCTTCGCCCGCCCAGTGCATTTACCAAAGCAAACGCTAATGGTGGCCAAGAAAGCCACCCCAGAGTCCGCCAAATCTGACCACTTCGCCGCCTCCCTCCGCCCCTGCAAGTCCCCCATGCTCGCCGGCGACCGCCTCTTCCCCATTGCCACGGGCGCCACTTGCTCGCCGGAGCCCTCCCTCTCTGCTACCGTTCTCCGCTACCACTACCACGAACCCCGGGACAGCCAGTGCTCCTCCACCGTCACCAAGCACATCAAAGCCCCCCTTCATTTGGTCAGAAAAGATCGGATTTTCAGTTCTTTCTTTTTTGTGGAAGTTAGGGTTTCCGATTTGGGTGGGGATTTTCTGGTTTGCTAGGTTTGGTCGCTGGTTCGGAGGTTTGATCAACCGCAGAAGTACAAGCCGTTTGTGAGCAGGTGCGTGGTGAGGGGGGATCTGGAGCCCGGAAGTGTGCGGGAGGTGAACGTGAAGTCGGGATTACCAGCGACGACGAGCACCGAGAGGCTGGAGCGGCTCGATGAAGACGAACATGTGCTCAGTTTCAAGATCGTCGATGGAGATCACCGGCTCAAGGTTTGAAGTTTCTCCTTTTTTTCTATGTAGCGTGCTATTGGAGATTTTTTTTTTTTTTATTGGCGAGGAATTTTGAAACGGTGGATTGATTTTTTGGTGTTAATTTGTTAGTTTTTAGTTAATCCTTGGTTCGTGGTGTGCTAGTTGAGAAGTTCTGATTGCTAAGGAATTTTGGGACAAGAAAAGATCGATTTTTTTTGTCTTAATTTGTGAATTTTTAGTGAGTTATTGGTTTTGATTGAAAACATTAGTTCTTTGAAGCAGGCTTTACCTCTCTGATGTTCTGGTTTTTTTTTTTTTGTAATTTTGATCTGTTTTGTGTTCTTAAAAATTCATTTTTTCACACTGGGATAAATTTGGTTTTTATGACTAAAAGAGGTTTGATTGATTTGCACTCCAGAATTCTGTTTGAGTTACGCTGAGGTATAGAGGCAGAGTTTTTATTCTTTTACCTTGTAAATGTTGGTTTTGATTGAAGGCAGCCAGGCAAAAAATGCTCTGTTGTTGATTAGTTATGGGAGTTGATAAGATTTTTCCATTTTTGGAATTAACTTTTGAATCTTTAAATTGTATTTTCAACAAATTGAATAAATTACTGCTGCACAATGTTACCCAGCTTATGCACATTAGTTCATACTCATTATTCTAGAAAATATGAAGCAATTCATCAGATAGTAACTTGTCCAAGATAACCCATTTAAGAAGTTTTTTGTATCATTCTGTTTTTGACAAAAACTAGTGTTTCTTTATCTACCCACCTTCATTGAAGCTCCCCATTTTCTTCTAGAGTTTTTTGGTAATATATGCCCAACTTCTTCCATATTTGCAAAAATCTAAATCTGTTTTTGATATTTGCATATACCTATCTAACTTTTTATTGCTATTTCAAAATTGCATTTATCATTGATCCCCATCCGCAAGCTTAAGTAAAGATGTGGGTTAAGATCTTACTTTACTCTAGAAAAGACTTAGATACTCAGCAATTTAAATGAGAACACCTAAGAAACAAAAGCTAGTATTTTTACTATTCTCTTCAAAATTATTAGGCTCTAAGGTAGGGTTTTTACTACAGATTGTTGCAGAGGAAAGTGAAAAACCAGGATAACGGATAACTCAATATTAAATTAGTAAATGGGAAATTACACAAGAAACTAAATCCATTAGAAGAAATATTGCCCATATATGCCTATCTTCTGAGTTAAAACTAGGTTGGTTTCTGAAAATACGGTGAAGAAATTAGGCAGATATATGCAGATATGGAAAATTAGGGTAGTTGTCTGCAAATACAAAAGAAATTGGGTAGGTATTTGCAAAAAAAAAAAAAAAGAAAAGCAGAAATGGAGGCTGCATCGAAAACAGGTACTGCACATCTTGAGGCAAGGAGTACTTCCACCAAATTATTTTGCTTTTGTTTAACAAACCAGTTAGAATCAGTCAAAAGACAGGGCATGACTTCTACATTCACTTTGATACTACATGGAGGAGATTTTTATCAATTGGTCATGGTTTCTAGTTTCTACAATCTGCCTCGGGATTTAAGCAGCTATATCCAACCCCAAAACGAGTTTGCTTAGAAAGAACACAGGAAGCATTAATTATGAACCATTGCTTTTTGCCCCTTTTCTCTGCACGTACTTTTGTGGCATATTTCTGATTACTTGTCAATCTTTTGTGCGACTTGCAGAACTACTCATCAATCATCACTCTCCACCCGGAGGTCATCGATGGGAGGCCAGGAACTCTAGTGGTTGAGTCTTTTGTAGTCGATGTGCCCAAGGGCAACACCAAAGATGAGACATGTTACTTTGTGGAGGCCTTGATCAAGTGCAACCTCAAGTCCCTAGCTGGCATCTCGGAACGCCTTGCCGTGCAGGATCGCACAGAACCTATTGATTGTGGCTAAGTCCTTGGCCAATAAAAGCCATTATGGATGGGACTGAATTCCAGACATCTTGATCTGGTTGCCCTTCCTAAAACCGGGCACTCTATCTTCCCCTTTTTTTTCTATAGCAATCTAGAAATGAATGTTAGTTGGATTTCATAGCGCTCCAGAATTTGTACATTGGAAATCTCAGGTAGTTGAGTTCCTCTGATTGTTCTGGCCTGGGATTGTTGTGGCATGGTAAATATATGTTATCATCTATTCCTTAAATGAGAGTCCTCCCTCAAGTCTATGTTTGCCTATTAAAAACATTGCCTTTATATGGAGTACCAACTTTTCTCCCTGTAATTTACCCAAGTACATGATTCTGTTTTGTGATTTTTTGTGTTTTGCCAGGTTAAAGAGAGAGCAGGAATATCCGGTGACATGGACAGTATACCAAAGGGCGAAGGGCGAGCTTGAAACCCTAGAATTGGAATACTTTTTGTCTGATTCGACACCATGTGTGGTCTGCTTCTGGCTGGTATTATTGGGATTTGGAATAGATTGTTGTTGCTTCGTGCCTTGGCACAAAAGTGAAAGAAGCTACGACTTGTCCCGCCTGATGGCTTGGGTGAAATGACAATCCGGCGGCGTCTCTTTTTTCTCTAATTGGTAGGCCCATGATGGTTGTCGTGGCTCTCACTTATATGTTGCATGTGGCATCAGCTTTATCCATCCATATTGGTGTGGGTGGATGGGACGCGAGCATTTTGCCTTTCCTGCAATGCTCCCGGCACATGCTTGTCTGGATAAATGATACATAGAGTCCCGTTTGATGGGAGTAAAAATCAAAATTAAAATGAGTGAATTATTTTTATAAATTAATATTTTTTATTAAAATTAAAATTTCAATAATTTAAAACTCAAAAAACTACTTAATTTTTTAAATAATTTAATTTAATAATAAATATTAATTTTATAAGAAAAAAATAATTTTGAAATGAGCTGATCCTAATCCGGATCCCAAAACAAATGGAGCCTAGTTGTTTAAACGAAATGAAATGCAAATTCAAAAAACATAGCTTATAATTTGAGTTTGAAGTTAAGTATTTATTTAACAAAGAAAAGAAATATTTGATAATAAGTAAAATAGTGAAAAATCCGTTTAAAAAAAAATCCGAAATCTAATCTCAACCCAACTATAAATTGCACGTGAACATGGGTTAAATATTATATATCTAATAAATATGGATGCGGACAAGGACCCTTTCAGTGGATATCACACGGGCCCCACCCGAATGCTTGCCTACAGCCCTAAACTTGGTTAACTTGTAATTTTAGGTGTACAGTTACTAAAATGGCTCCATTTCAACTAAACCCCTTCATGCACAAGTAAAAATATTTGCATTAAACTCCTTCAAAAATTTAAATAATTACACAAACATAGTTGTGAATTTCAACTAAATTACAAAAAATGCCCTTCCATTCACCATTCACCTCAAGCTGCTACGATTTACTACAATAAATACTGACACCATCACAACCATCTAGAGCCACCAAATTCGCCTACAACTCAAGCCAATAATTAAAACCAAAAATGTATTGACATATAGAAATTTCAAATTTGGACTTGATTTTAAATTAAGCTTCCGAAACCAACAAGATCAACTAACATCCTAATTCGGAACACCATTGGAGCTCTTCACTAGTACATAAAGGGGTTAGGAAAAACCACCACAAGCATAGAGCCCGAACTCTTTCAAAGGTTAGATTTCTGACCGCTGAGAATCGACCCTAAATTAAACAGAACAATTAACCACAATCAACTACTAACCAAGTCCAAATGAAAGCAGTGTCGGTTGCTAATGCAAACAGAAAGGCAAAGATAAACTTGTTAACATTCATCTGACGACATTAATAGAAATTTCTCAAAGTATTCCGTGATTTTACGATGAACCTCAACTCAAGAAAGTTTTGAGGAAAAATATAAGCTATATGCAATTTTTTGCATTCCAAGGAGTTTCATGCAATTTCACAAGTTTTCAGGGGGGTCATATGCAATTATCCCTTCATCTTATTAATCTTATGCAGCCCAAAAATCCCTGAAATTTTAGTTTTAAGTTTAGTATGTCAATTTCAAACTACATGGAAGGAACGAAACCTTTTAAGGCAATGTAACGCTGATTTTTGATAGCCAATCTTGGTCTAGCCCCAACTGTATGCAACTGGGAACAAACTCTCTGCTAGGCCATGCCTAACCCACAACGAAAGGAAGAAACAACACAACCTTCTACCGAAGGGAGTCCCAAAAATCCAAACCACAACCTCCCTTGAAGAAGAGGTAGCCACAAAACTAGCAATAGGTCTGAGAGGTGATATAATTAATACTAGCGTGCACTAGTGCAACTATCATATTGCGGTATACTTAAATTATTCAAAAGGCTAAATTCAAAACAATGCCAATATCATTCTTGAAAACAAAATGCATTCACATTTTACAAGTTCCTCCACTGCCTCAAAAATACACATCTTTCTCATAATTTTAAGTTATGCATCCATTTCAAAAACCAAATGGATGTTTTGATTAACTGTAATGATACAAATAATACCTCAGAAAAACCTAATATCCGTAACTTCCATCCTAATAATGAATGCCAATATAAAGAAAACTGTTTTTGAGTTGCATCAGGTAAATAGGAAGTAAGAAAATTTCTAGGCTAACAAATTACCTGTGATTGCACTACTGTACAGTGCTCTACAATTTGAAAGAACTAGTATCAAAACATTCACTTCCACTTCAGATAAATGCAAGTGCTTCTTCTTCTTCAGATATTTGAGCTTCCCGGTAGGGACTCAGGATTTTCTTGATCTCATCAGCTGTAAGTGTTTCATACTCGAGCAGGGCATTTGCCAACACATGCAATGCATTCTCATGCTGTAAAAAAGGAAAATGTTCATAAATGAACGAAGAAAAGGTAGAATTAATGAAAAGAACATGATCATCTACGCCACAGACATAAATATACAAGTAAATTTGTTTCATCATGTGTAAGGAAACTGTCTTCGTAACTCTATTTAAATTGAACATATGTACAGTTCCTATGCATTCATGCTAATGTTGTTCAAATAGCAGTATTTAAATAAGGCTACACAGAGAACTGGACATCCACATCTCAACCAGACTAAATTGTTGAAAAAATGCTTGCTGAGGCAAATACTATATCCACAGAGCCTCCATCTGGAGCTTAGCGTTAAGAAACAGAGCTACAAAAATGAGGTTCCAAACGGTCTTAGACACTACAGCTTTATCTTGTGAGTTTTCGGAAGCACAGTTTCCACATCTTGAAAACAAAACCCAGTGAACTTTTAATAAGCTAGTGACAAGAAAATTAAGACCTATCTATTTGCATTTTTTTAGTAAAATAATTATGGGTTTTTTATGAGTATGCCCCTAAAAACACCGAATTAGCACCTATACCCCTTTAAACTTTCTAATTGCATATATGCCTCTCTAAATATTATTTTTTGCCCTATGTCCCTAAAATTAAAATAACATTTATTTTCATAACAAAGATGCTATACACTGGTCAAAATAGATTTTCATATAACTGAGCTTAGCTTTTTTCAAGTGTATTTATGCAAACCTATTTCTGTCACTTTACAGTCTCCTTATTAGGAAGATAATCATTATTTTAATTTCAGAGGCATAGATGCAAGAAAAGACTGTTTAGAGGGCTATGAACACAATTAGAAAGTTAAAGGGGTATAGAAAATAATGCAGTATTTTTCAGGGGTTTTACCCACAAAAATCCGAAGAATTATTTCTGTATGAAACTCGGCCTGACTTGTGTTTGCCATTTCTTAAATAAAGTTTTAGCTAAAATTATCACAAAGCCTCCAATCTTTGTTTCTGGATGTTTGGAGCGCTGTGTATTGAATTTTTGCACATATTTGAGCTTGATTAGCTAGTCATACATTACCAAAATTATGGGGAACTCATACCTTCTTTAATAAGGTTTTTACTCGATCGTAAGCTTCTTTCAGGAGTTTCACCACCTGCATTATTAACATGTTCATTAAGAAAGCCTACACCTCAGACTAATAAAAGGGATTGTGATTTGCGGTGACTACTTCTGCATCAATTCGTGATTGCATCTCTGATCCTGGTCTGTCTTTCACATACATAGGCCCAATTGCATCACTCATGCCACAAGTTGACACCTAACATAACAAAATATAAACAATAGCCAGAATTGATGATGCTACAAATTTTGAAGAGGACTAGAAAACATTACCATGTACTGAGCAAGCTCTGTAGCAGTATGGATATCATTACTTGCACCAGTTGTAATATGATGTTCACCAAAAATAAGCTCCTCGGCAACTCTACCACCCATACAGACATCAAGACGTGCTAGCAACTGTTTCTTGCTGATGGATGTTTCATCTTGAGAAGGAAGTTGAGAAACCATTCCCAAGGCAGAACCCCGTGGTATTATAGTCGCCTTGTGAATAGGATATGCACCATTGGTATTAAGCGCAACAATGGCATGGCCACTCTCATGGTATGCAGTGAGCTAAAAAAAAAATGCAAGAACACAAGAATGTTATGCCACTGATACAAGTTCTACAGAAGCATGAAAACAAGACAGAGAAACACCGCCAACAGGACACCAGAAAATATTTAGCAAATACAGCAATCAACATCATTTGTGTACCTTCTTTGACTCTTCAGATCTAAAGATAGTTTTCCTCTCAGTGCCCATTATTATTCTGTCCTTGGCAAACTCTAACTGTGCAGCTGTTAACTTGTCAACATCTTCCTTAGCAGCCTTAATGGCAGCAATGTTCACCAGGTTTGCCAGATCTAAGAGAAAGAACAAAGGAAAAAAAGATAAAATAAGTAAAAAACTAACAACTAATTTTCAAAATTGAGATCTTAGATAGGAGAAGGGGCCCAGCAATGCTGGGGCAATAGAATAGGAAAAATTAATTGCTAGTTAGAGCTAAAACAAAAGGAGAACTTAGCAGATCACATGCAAAGTTGGAACAAGGAATAAACCAGGAACAAACCTGCACCATTAAAGCCAGGAGTACCACGAGCAATTGCTGTGATATCTACATCATCAGCCAATGGCTTATCTTTCAAATAGAGTTCCAGAATCTCTTGTCTGCCTTTCACATCAGGGTTTGGGACAACAATCTAAAAGAAAAACTTTGGAAATTAGCCTAATTCAAGTACATAAACGCTATATGAGCAAGGACATCCAATCCAAAGTACAAGCACATGACAGCATGCTGAAGTAATATATATCAATCTCTAACAGTATTGATGCAAAGAGATCTTTCAGGATGTGAGCATATGGAAATGATTAAACATGTTTTTGCCTCTTTATTGATGCTATGACAAACTGAAAAATTCTAGAAATAATAGTATGATGATCAACACCATAAGATATTATTAAACCTTACATGTCTGTCAAATCTTCCAGGTCTTGTCAGTGCTGGATCAAGAATGTCCGGCAAGTTTGTTGCAGCCATCAATATTATCCCCTTGATACGAGTATGAAGAAGCTGAGAAATATTAATGAAGAAATTTGTGTGAATCTAATGCACTTGTGTATAAAACATACTTCATTTTGCTCAAAGCCATCCATTTCAACAAGAAGCTGATGCAAAGTTTTCTTCGTATGGCCTTCCCACTGCTTTCTAGTGGATCCCACAGCATCTATCTCATCAATGAAAATGATGCAAGGTGCCTGCAGATGATATTGACATGGATCTCATCAACCTAGACACCGCTTCCAATTATCACTTCATCTATACATCTCAATTATGAGTAAGATGGCTCATAATTAATACCACCCAAATGAAACAAGGGAGGAAAAGCAAAACAACTCCACAAGAATGAAGGGATGATACAGTATGTATTTTCCATGAAAAGTCAACTGCATCATGTAAAGATATAGTATTTTGTCTGAGGAGAAATATAGAGGTATAAATTATAAGCAAGAAAGTTCTATCATCATGCCTAACAGAAAACAATAATTAAACACAAGCAGAAAACAAAAAACGAAAAAGCTCTTGCTTATGGTAGATAAACACAAAATTTGACTCCTAGAAATGAATAAGAAATAAGCAAGCCACACAAGTTTCTGAATATTTATAACAATTAACTGCTTGAGCAAAAAAGCAAACCTAAGGCTGCACACATTCCGCCAATTGGTTTATTGCCATCAAACTAAAATAATTTCAGATTGAATTAGCTGAATTATAAAATAAAGCAAATGATAGTTTGAGTCACAGGTCTGATCTGAGGAATAAATACACTGAATATCAAAGTGGTTAGGACTGAAAATTGAACATCAAAAAATCATGGCAAAAAAGAGAACGACGTACCAATCTTCGCCAGACTAAGAAAAAACTCGTACGTTTCAAGTTAATGTTTCAAAATATTGAAAGCAAAATCATTCGACCTACAGGGAGTCAAACCTTTTTCTTAGCAGCCTGAAACAAGGACCTTACACGCCGAGCACCAACACCGACAAACCTAGCAGAATGAATAACATAAGGAAAAGAGTCCAATTAAGAAATTAGATTAAGCACTTGAAGTGTAAACAGAAAATATTGTCAGCTTACATTTCCTCAAATTCAGAGCCTGCTCGATAGAAAAAGGGCACTCCAGCTTCTCCAGCAATGGCCTGAAATAAAGCACAAAACAACATTGGAGACTAGGATGTGTTTATGTTTAGAAACAAACTGACCAAAATCTCCCATCAGAAAAATAAACTACAGCAATGCCTAGTGATCTTAACTTTCTCCAAACCTAGAAGTATCTATAAAATGATGAGTTTCTAAGAATTTTTCTTCTGAGGTCTACTTAGGTAATGTTGTCCCTCCTAGGATGAGGACACAAATTTGGGTCCCAATTCTCACCTTCCATACTCTCTAGAAGTACTTCTGCAAACACCAACATATAATCATCTGAGCTATCCTCAATAGATGCACCCTAAATAAAATTTCAGACATGTCAAGATGCTTCAAAACATGCTCATATATTAACTACAAACTAAATCACCTATATATGTCCAACATTAGAAACCCTAGTTCTTAATCAAAGGTTTCCAACAAGGATTAGTAAAATGGTTGCTCGCACTCTAAAAACAACTTTCTTGCAGTAAAGAGAAGATCTAGAAAAATACATACTTTGGAGCATTCTGTACTAAGTGAAATTTCAACATGAAAAGCAATGAAAATATACATTTTTTACATTTTATCTTACCTTGGCAAGCAAAGTCTTCCCAGTCCCAGGTGCACCCCTCAAAAGAATTCCCTGCAAAGCAACTTTTTTGGCAATCATGCAATATTTAAAACTTGCAACAAAAGCCATATACAGCCCAGAATGTTATGGATCCAGGGATTGCATTCTAGTTTTGGTATCTAAATGGTTAATCATGATATCAGCCACAAAATTAATCATTAATACTTCATGGAACCTTGCACGTTGCCAGGTTTCAAGTCTTGTGAAAATTCGCCACAAAGTTAATCATTACTATTTCATGGAACCGTGGAAAATTGCCAGGTTTCAAACCTTCTGAAATTTCTACTTTTTCCTTCACTAGATACTTTTCCAGTCCAATAATATTACTGCTATAGGAACTTACTCCTTAGTGTTCTGGGTGCAAAAAATACTTATGCCAGGTTAGTCCGGTTACCTTCCCATCAAAACAAGCTGGACAACCAACAAACGATATCATTTCTTTGTCAAAATAAGCATCCCAGTGGGCAAATACATCGGGCTAATTAAGTAGAACAACACCACATGCAACAAGCATGCTATAAAAACTCTTTTCTAGAACTGTACATTTATGGAACAACCAAAGAGAGACAATATAAAATACAAAGTTATCCAAAGAGAAGAACATGTGAACAAACCTTCGGCAGTTTTCCTCCAAGACGAGTAAACTTCGACGGGTTTTTAAGATATTCAACTATTTCCTCAAGCTCTTGCTTTGCATCATCACAGCCTTTGACATCCTTGAAAGTTTTCACATTCTAGAGGCAAAAAGTGGTCAGAGATATGACATAATATAAAAAGAGAGTATCATATGTCACGTAAAACAAATATAATGTTGCCAATTACTGGCCACTTCAGTTAGAAAACAAGTCATGAGTTGAATATTCAGATTGGGGTCCAAAATGCTATATTGCCTCATGAAATCATGCTTTAAGATACAATCACATTATCATCATTTTATAATTGCTGATTCATGCAACAATAGCAAGGTTACATCACATCTGACCATTTTCAACAGGACCTATGCACACTAGAAAACAAAAGTACAAGTCAATAAAAATAGGGTTCCTAAGCATAAGCTTATGCTGCTTATCCAACCCTCCTAGATAGGATAACTGTTTCACAGTGCTACAAGTATACAACTGGTTTAATGCAACAGTACAAAAGTTCATCACAAACTTAGGCTAGCACATGGGAAATCAACAAAAGCATACTAACATACACTATTTACATAGAGTAGGATTATTACCTTCTCAGGCATAATTTCTTTGTTTAACTCTTTCGGGGCATATGTTGCACTTGAACCAACACCTGAAGTACCTATACCACCTAAACTTCCAACATACTTCTGAAGGGCAGCAGCACCCATCACCCTGCCAATCAAGAGTCAGGTAACATTATTAAACAGATCAATAACTCAATAAAAGTGAAGCACTGAAGATAAAGCCCAATAGAAAACCAAGGAATGCATATCAAATCTATATCGCACAACTTACATAAATCAGCCAGCTGCATAGCTTTGGAATTTGAATATTCTCTAGTTGTCATCTCTCATGGATCTAATCTTTTTTATAAACATTGAGAAGTACAATTATGAAAAAAAAAAGGGAGTTCATATAACCACCCAATTTGAATACTTCAGAATGAATGCCCATGAACATAGAAAGAAGCTATAGAAAGATGAAGATGTCTAGGATCAACAAGGAATGGATGGAAAACAGAGCTACATGCAAATGATGAGCATAAAATGATAAACTAATCTAGTATACTATATGACATAGTATACAAAGTGAGAAATATAGGTTTGAGATCAATAGGAAGGGGCCATATCAACTTCTAGTAGCAACAAGCCACTTCTATGCAATAATATGAATGATGAGATATACTGAAAATTTTTCATAAATAACTCAAAAGAAGGATTTCACCTGCTAAACATACATATCTTTTGCAAACATTAGAATAATGGCAAGAAATCACTGCAGATTGTTGAAGTGATGCATACCACATTAGGCCCACCACAATGGTAAACAAGATGGTTGAAAGGAGCTCTTGAGCAAACCTCATTGATCTGCTTGAGGCCTTAGGGTCAACCTAATAAATGAAGTTCAAAACAATCAATATAATTTTCTAGCAGAATTGAAGATGCCAAATGCTAGAAGATATAGGTTGCATATTTTAAGTGATTCAGCAAAAATCAGTTATATTTATCAAGAAGCAAGAAAGCTTATTGGATCAGGAGGGTAGCTACCCTGCACTTACCATAACCACATGCAATGGCAGCTTTTCTGATATCCCAGGGCTCAAAAATGATTCATCCTCGGTCCCAGATAAGCGTTGCTTCAACTCTTGCAACTACTGACATGAAATCAGAAGTTGGCGAGAGCAAAATGGCATCTATCACTAACTCCCATATGAATAGAAAACAAAAACAGATTAACAATTCTAATAAACAGAATTTCTCTGTCTGGACTGCAGTTTTTCAATGACTACAGTCACTAGCTTCATCATAGCATATAAGGAGAGATCCTCAATAGAACACTAACACATAGCACTGAGATACATACATTGATAGTCACCAAATAACTAATGTTTTCTGGCCAAAGTTTCATTTGTTGAAAAGAGTACATAAGATGTCCACATTTGCACTGCATTCTATTGATTGACAAATTTAGACTCACATAATAAAATGGATGTTGAGTTAAGAAAATGTAGGTCAATACCACAGTATTAATAAATTCCAAAAGCCCAATCTGAAGTCCAATGAAATCCAATGTATTGGAGGACAAGTATTCCCAAGGCCAAATGAATGTAAGTTTAAACTCAGGGTACCAAAGGGCAACTTCCAAGGTCATCTAAGCCCTCTATTGCTATGGAAGAATTCCGTAAGATATGTTTTGCCTTTATCATCCTAATTCACCTTTGATCTCAAGCTGAGAGGCAGCCATTATAATTTGTTCATTCCTCATTCCACTGTAAAATACCACTTAATCAAATTTGATCCATCAATCTAAGAAATAGTGAGAATTTTTTATCTCCCCATAACTCTCTCAATTCAAAGATCCAGGATTTGAATTGATGTCATTTTATTTATTCCTCCTAAAGATTTCATTCCAATTGGAATTTGGTTAAATATCCAAAAGTTGTGCTTCACAGCACATCCATTTTTTACAAGTGGGACTAGAGGATGTTGATGATGATGATTTTTTGTTGAAAGAAAAATAGAAAAGATGTTGGCTTTACTATAAGTTAACTTACTTTTCCTATTTAATATGTAGCTAGAACATAACCCTTGCACCTAAAGTTTAATTACCGCCCCTAGATAACGTTAAGCACTAGGGAATATCAGGCTTAAACTTTGTTGTGTAGTGGTACACTGGTCTAAACGGAGACCAAATAGTATAACTATACACATAATATTGGCACACAATTGGTAACCAGTACATGCTCATTTAAAAACAATAGTAAAGGTGCAAACTCATGACAACAGCATATCTTTCACGAAGTTTCCAGGTTATACAGTAACCGTGCTATCTTGGAGCTTGGCATTTTGCTTCTTTTGCATATAATAACCAAATGTTAGATTAATGATTCATATGTCGGCATTGATACGGGTAATGAAGAGAATGCAAGAGGGTGTATCGCCAACAATCTTCAAAAGAATGCAACACTCTCTAACATCATATTCAGTTCATAGAAACACTCAAAAATCTGTCAAGTGAAATTTTCAGTCGGATGCAATCAGGGAAGCACTTGAGGAAGTATAACGAAAGAATTGGACAAAACTTGACACTACCAATGCAGGAAGACTAGCTGACTTTCCCGATTTCTCATCTGGGAGATACTCCGCAATCGAATTAGTAACAACAAGAGCTCGAAGGTACTCCGCCACAGATTTGCTATCCACCGACTGACTCCGTTGCTCAAACCTCCTAATGACCAATTCGGGACTAACCAAAAGGGAAAAAAGATCAGTAATTTCTCCACAACCACTACTACCAAAATGAGAACCAATTATGGTTCAACCACAAAAACCTGTGCTTGTTGAGCTCCGCAAGCAACGCGCTCTGCTTTTCAGCATCCTTGGGGTTGGCATCCGCCTCCGCAATCAACTTCTCCAGCCTCCGCTCCTGCCGCCAGAACGGCCACCAGCTCAGCCACTCCGACATTGCCGCCCTATCCAGCCCCCTCCTCGCCGCGGCCGCAGCACCCATCAAGAACGCCACCACCGGCACCACCTCTTTCTTCTCCCCAGCCTCGCCCTCCTGCTGCTCGGCCGCGACCGCTGCTTCGCAAGACGCAACAACATCCTCGCCGGCAGCATCCGCGGGCGGCTCCGGGTCCAACACGGCGCCATCGCCGCCCAGTTCGGGGCGTTGGGGGGGCTCGAGGCTGTCCGTGGGGAGAGAGCGGGGAGCGAGAGCGAGGGGGCGGAGAATGAGGGGAGGGAAAGAGAGGAAGGGGGAGGAGGAGGGGATGGCGTGGCGGTGGTGGCCGAAGAAGTGGAGAGGAGGGGAAGGAGAGGGGCGGAGGAGGAGGGAGGCTTGCAGGGCAGGCATCGCCGTGCGCTCCGCCTCTCGCCGGAGACAGAGGGCCACAAGATTTGGAGGAGGGTAGAGAAAGGACCTTATCTGGTAAATGGGGGATTGGCGCCCCTTTGGATTTTGTAGTCGCCTGTGAGTCAAGATTTTTGTTAGAATTAGGGGTTTTTATAAAAAGAACGAATGGCGGAATCAAGACTTGGCTTGGGTTGGAAGTAAAGGTTATTGCTGTGTTTGTGGGAAGAAAATGGGAGATTTTTTCAGGAGTATTTATTTATTTATTTTATAGTTGAAAACCAAATGAATTATCTATTACCCCTAAATAAAAAATATCAAAATAGGAATACTATTAAAATATAATATGGGAATTAGATTCATAAATAGAGTATAATTTGAACCGACCAAAACCAAATATACAAACTTACGTCATTTCAAATAAAAAATAATAAGTACTATATGCATATTGCATTGAAAATAGTTGAAATCTTAATCAATCAATATTTAGATACTTAAGTTAAATTTAATATAGAAAATTATATTTAGATTTTCATCATCTACATGTGAATTTTCAAAGTAATTGATGCACGAAAGTGGCCGATTTAATGAATTAAAAATGAATTGAAACTCAATTTATGAATAACCTACCAATTGAAGCTATCAACTGAAATTACAGAGATTGCAATGCTAAGGTAACGATCTCGAGATATTTTAGGATTTAGTGAGCTCAGTTGCCAAAGCATTGGTTCACTTGATTAGTGTCCATCCTAAGCCAACTAAGAAAACTTGGTGATCTTGATTTTATGTATGAAGTAAGATTTTAAGTTTTGATTTTGACACCCAGTGAAATCGGTTATTCGATTTCAGTTTCAGTCATTTTGATTTTGGTAAAAAAAATAATTATTAATTACGTTTTGATCAAAATTTGACTATATTTTGACTGTATTTTGACTTCAAATTAAAAAAATGATAAATTTTTTTAAAAATATTCAAAAAAGTATACATTTTTTAAAAATTATTAATAATTTTATTATAATAGTAAATATAAGTTTAATTAATTTTAATTAATTTTTATAATTAATCACTTAATGGGTATGCCAACTTTTAAATTTAGAGATAATAATTACATTTAATTAACTAAAAGATTTTTTTGCCTATAAACCCTTATGTGATTCTATTTTGAATTTTAATTTCAAAAACGGTTTCGACACTCAAAGAAATTGATGTATTTTGATCAAAAAATTTATTTCCATTTTGGTTTCGACCAAAATATTTTTTCTTTATTAATTATATTTTGAATAAAATCTAACTTCATTTTAATTATTTTTTAACTTTAAATTTAAAATATTATAATATTTTTAAAATTTTTTGAAATAACCATGCACAGTTTCGATCGAAAGATTTTTTTTTACTTATTAATTATGTGTTGACGTGAGAGTGGGACACTGATCGATACATTTTTTTTTATTTTGGCTTTCGGTGAATCGGCCATACACGTGCATGAAAAAGATGAAAACGCGTGCAAGTGAACAGTATTGCGGGTTTTACTGTTCACTCGGCTATCAGGATCGACGAGGGCGTAAGCGCTAGCATGCATGCAGCGGGTGATACGTGGCCCCGCGCGAGGGCGTAGGTGCTGGCGCACAGCCGATGAGATTGGGGCCAGGGCTTGGGCACAAGCACGGCGGAGCGGGCTCGAGCGGGAGAATGGGGGCACGAGCATGAGCACGAGGGTGGGGATGCGGGCGCGGGCATGAGGCATGAGGTGCGGGCACAGCCGTCAGGGTAACGCAAGGGCATGGGTGCCAAGCTGGTGAGCGAGGCGGCACTAGGCGAGGGCACGGGCGCAGGGTGTGAGGTGCAGGTGCGGCCGTTAGGCTAGCGCGAGGGTGCGAGCATGGGCACCAAGCTAGTGGGCGCGGCCTCGAGCGCAAGCACGAGGGTCGGGGCCGCGAGCGTGAGGCGTGAGGTGCAGGCGTGGGCGCCAAGCTGGCGAGCGCATGGGAGCGGGTGCCAAAGGTCGACGCGAGGGCACAGACTCGAGGCCGGGGAGCGTTCGGGTGCAGGCGTGAGGCCAGCAAGGGCTCGGGCGCGGGCTCGAGTCCGGCGAGGGCGTGGGAGCGAGCGCGAGGGTGGTGACGACTGTGCAATCTCCCCGCACGAGCTCACTATATGCTCTCTCTGTGAATATTTGTACATTTACAAATAGACACCTTGAATATTTTTATTTATAAATAAGTACCAATTTTATTATTTTTTAAACAAAATTTTATAAAAAAATATTAAAGATTTTAAAATTTAGAATTTCAAAGTACAAATTTAATATTTCTATATTTATAAATAGATCTTTTGAATATTTTTATTCATAAATAAGTCCAAACTTTATTATTTTTAAAATAAAATTATACAAAAAAGACATTGAAAGTTTAAAACTTAGAATTTAAAAGTAAAATTTTAATATTTGTATATTTACAAATAGACCCCTCAAATATTTTTATTTATAAATAAGTCCAAATTTATTTTTTTTTAATAAAAAATTATAAAAAATATTTGACGTAGTCCTGCTTGTCGAGGAAGGCGATCATGTTCAACACATTGACTTGTTTCGCAAGCAAAATATGCTTATTGGTCTGCAGCATCGGCCGGTCAGCGCCGAAGACCACGAGGATGGCACCATCCATATGAGCCGCGTCGGTGATCATATTCTTCACATAGTCGACGTGGCCAAGGCAATTAATGTGGGCGTAATGGCAGGACTCCGTCTCGTACTCAATGGTGGCGGTATCGATGGTGATGCCGCGAGCCCGCTCAGCCCGCTCCTCTGGCGCGACATCGATCTCGTCATACTTCTTGGTGGCGCTGTTTCCCACGAAGGCAAGGGCCATGGTGAGCATGGCGGTGAGAGTCGTCTTGCTATGATCGACGTGCCCGATGGTGCCGATATTGACGTGGGGCTTTTTCCTCTTAAACTTACTGTGGGCGGCGCGGACAACTAGGAGGCCGTAATGGCGTGCGGTCCCCAACTTCCCGATGGAGCTTTGGTGGAATGTGATGGTGCTGGCCACGAAGATGGAGGAGGAGGATGAGAAGGAGCAGGCGTTGGGTGTTGACCTGGAGAAGGAGGGAAAGTCCAAATTTTGTAAAATATTTATTTACAAAAAATATTTGACAGATCTATTTGTAAATATACAAATATTAAATTTAAAATTTAAAATTAGGATATTTTAAAATCTTAATGTATTTTTTTGTAAAATTTTATTTAAAAAATAATAATTTTGGACTTATTTATAAATAAAAATACTCGAGAGGTCTATTTGTAAATATACAAATATTAAACTTATAATTTGAAATTCTAAGTTTTAAAACTTTCAATATCCTTTTTTTAAATTTATTTTAAAAATGATGAAATGTAGACTTATTTATAAATAAAAATATTCAAGGGGTCTATTTATAAATATAAAAATATTAAACTTGTAATTTTAAATTTTAAGTTTTAAAATCTTCAATGTTTGTTTTGTACAATTTTATGTAAAAAATAATAAAATTTAAACTTATTTATAAATAAAAGTATTCAAGGGGTCTATTCATAAATGTACAAATATTAAACTTATAATTTAAAATTTTAAAGTTCGAAATCTCAAATTTTTTTTTTGTAAAATTTTATTTTAAAAATAATGAAATTTGGACTTTTTTATAAATAAAAATATTCAAGGAGTCTATTTATAAATATACAAATATTAAACTTGTAATTTATAATTTTAAGTTTTAAAATCTTCAATATATTTTTTATAAAAATTTATTTTAAAAATGATAAAATTTTGGATTTATTTATAAATAAAAATATTCAATAGGTTTATTTGTAAATATAAAAATATTAAACTTATAATTTAAATTTTTAATTTTTGAAAACATCAATATTGTAAAATTTTATTAAAAGAGCTGATAAAATTTGGACTTATTTAAAAATAAAAATATTTGATGGGTTTATTTATAAATATACAAATATTAAACTTGGATTTTAAAATTTTAAGTTTTAATACCTTCAACTTTTTTTTATAAAATTTTATTTAAAAACTTATAACTTAGCTTTCATTTATAATCCTATCAACCTATTCACGGGCTTATTTGTAAAGTCCACCTCTTAAATTCGTATTTAATTCGCATATCGGGTTTCTTTGTAACGATTTAGAATATTTTTTAAACGCCTCCCCCTTTTTCTAAATTTTTATTTACAACCCCCCCATATTCATATTTGGACTCTATTTCTCAAGAATAATATTCAATGGGCTTATTTTAAATCGTATACATAACAATTTATAATTTATTTCTTAATCTATCGGGTTTTTATTTGTAAACTCTTTACCTATTCCCGGTCCTTTTTCTCCATTTTCTTTAACAACTCTTCATACACACCCTCGCGACCCCCCCCCTATTACTACACCATAATATTCAAGGGACTTATTTATAAATATAAAAATATTTCTTATATAGGATTTATTTATAAAATATTTAAAATATTTAAGGTCCTTTTTGTAAATGTTTATTTAAAAAATATTAATATTTGAACTTTTTTATAAATAAAAATAATCAAACGGTTTATTTGTAAATATTTTGGAGAGAAAGTAGAGAATGAAAAATTAAATTTTTTGAAAATTTAGTTGTGAAATTACATAAGGTAAAAGTGAAATTTTTGAAAAAAAATTAATTAAATAACAATTAGAGGTTGTAGGTAATAAATTTGAAAAGAAGGAATGTAGGTAATTATTGAAATCTCAAGAGATTTTTGATAAATAAGAGAAATCTCATGGGTGTAGGTAAATATCCCTTAATTTTAAATAAGAAAAGTTGTGAATTACTTAGCAATTTTTTAGAAATTCTTAAAATTTTATGGGCTCTTGGACTTGCAAAAACACGAGCTGGTCCGGGCTTGAAGTCAAAGCCCATTTAGATATACAGTGCCGCCCATTTAGAAATAATGGAGGTTAAGGATATGATTATCTGTCGAAAAAATTGTTTTTTCGAGAGAAATATATGTAATTTAGGTCTTAAAAAAGGATGTATAGCCGAAAATTCTCATTTACAAATTCAAAATTTGTATACCTTGGTCAAATATGAAGTTTTGGATAAACACATTCAATTTTAAAGTCGGTGGGGATACATGTGCAAAAAGGTAAATAAGTATGATTTAAAAATTTAAATTTTTAGAAATATAACAATAAATTTGATTTTTCCAGAGACACAAATATAATTTGAATTTTTTTAGAAATATACAGTCAAAAATTTCAGAAATAAATCAGATGTGTGCGCTCACCAACCTCAAATCGAGTGAGGAAAACACCTTCGTGAACAAGATGACATGTCGCACTTGTTGTAATAAAGATTTGTTTATTACCATGAGGACAAGTCAGTTGAATTGTCTGCTTTCGTTGAGGCTACTCTGGCAAATTGAAAGTGATTTTGAGTTGTTGCTGAACTGTGTATAAACAAAATTCAATGGCATTATCAGTTTAATCGAAGCGAAAGTGATTTGAGTTGTTGCTGAACTGTGTATAGCTGGTAGGAAGTTGAATGGCATTATCAGTTTTTAATCAATCCATGTATGTTCGTCTGGTCATAGCGTGGAGTTTTGCCAGATCACCTGCAAGTTCTTGTTCCTGATTGCTGAGGATAATCCGTGCTTGTTGAAACAGTTGAACGTATATTTCTGCTGGCCTGAGAGTGTAACAACCGAATAGAAGAACGGCGACAAGTGAAAGAACAAATAATTGTAATTTATAGTTCAATTTTATTGTTTGTAAATGCATGGTTTGCAGAGTTATTGATGCAATGCCTAACACCATTACTAGGCCATACACGTGCGTCGGTGCTTGCTGGAAGACTCCTTGTTTCAGTCATATGCCTCGCTGAAATAGCTATCCGTGACATTAGTGTTAAGGATCTGCAGCACTTCGGTGTTTGATAAGCTGATGCAGCGTGGTGTTTTGAACTGGCTCACTGCCGCCCCGAGGCCAAGAAAGTGTTCCAAGATCTTATGGAACGTACCCCGGTGTACCACTCGGAGTTCTAGCGGCCCGATGGACCGGACTTTCCTTGAGGTCACGTAACCAGCATCAGCAAATGCTAGGTCCAAGCAGTCACAGCAGTTACGCAGGACGTCACTGCAGGCATTGTCATTGAGTTCCAAGAAGATTACATAGTGGCCAGGATCTGTGGAGATGTCGACGTGGCTGGAGAAGTCGACAACCTCAAGCTTCTCTGCTGCCAAGAGCTTGGAGCACTCTTCAACAGCGAGTTGGAGGTCCTTTTCGGTGTTCTTGTCAATGTTGATGGACAGGAGGAGGTTTCTGCGGCAAACAAATGTGAGCTTCGGGGTGGAGTTGTGGAAGCCTGAGACCTTTACAATGTCCCCGAGCCGATACCGATATAGTCCTGCATCATTGAGGGAAATTAGCTAGCTAAAGTTGTTGTTATAAGCGATCTCAATAAAAGAAACTGAAACATGGAATTACTATATGTTTTTCAAGAGAATGGAATTAAATTTATACCTAAACATACTTACGCTAAGATTCTAAGATCGATTACGGTTGGTGAAAGGAAACATACTTGCTTGGCTAAAATCTAAAATGTTAGGTCTTCAAATGTATGTTTTATATATATTGTCAGATCACCCTCAGATATATTCTGTAAAAAAAATCTAGTTTTGTGTTTTTCTTTTTCTTCGAGGAATAGGAGGATAAATAATCATTGTTGTCTCATTAATGTTGGTATCGACAGAAATATCCTTTCCTATGATGTTTCAACCACAAATTCAGTCTCTCCAAAATTCAACAGTCGAGTGATCAGCATCAGAAAAAGGAATCAACAATGAATAATTAGCGCCATTAAACCTTCGTTTTCACACAATTAAATCTTAGAAGGCAAATAGTAAAATGTAAATTGCATGCATTGACCTACTTTCTACTGACATATCAAGTGGAATTCATGAATATGTGTCAGTTGTGATTACGGATGCTAAATGGTAGAAAACATTGTACTCAAGAGTTACCTGCAAAGTTAGTGAGAACAATCTCATACTCTTTCCCGACTTCAACATCGATCAGGCCAACAGGCTGTAACTCTTCAGATCTCTCATCGAGAGGAATGAACTCGAAATACCCAATATCAGGAAGCACAGCAAAAGTCACGAATTCGGGAGGCAACTCTGGGTCAATGTTAGCACCAATCCATCCTTCAGAAGCTCCATAATCTGCACTAATGAGTGGTAACCCCCCTGCATAGTGTCTTAGCTTCTTCAAGTATGGCCCCATGGACCCAGTCATGATTCCATAAACATACTTCGCATTAGGCCAGAGCTCTGGTATGACGCCATACCAGTTACTTAAACCCACACACTTGTTGTGTATAGTATCAGCAAGCCCTGGATTTGGCTTCAGGAATTCAGAAACAGCAGCTCTCATTGAAGGACTAGTAATTCTTGCAGATAGAACTCCTTCTCTGATGTCGGTGACTAGTTCTTCCCACACTTGCTCGAATGTTCTGAAGGCCTGGACAATGCTGTGTATGAATGTAGAGGATATGAGCTGCACTTCATCAAAGAATTCGAGACCGCAGAGAAGATGGCAGTACAGGGACTGGTGGAAGTCCGAACCAAAGATAACTTCATCTGGACTGCAGCATTCCGACTGGATATTTTTCATCGTTTGCTTGAATTGCTCGCTTCGGTATACATTTGTGCTTGCTGTTGTAGCAGTAAGGCCACCTTTTGTTCTGAACTGCTTGCTGCTGTATATGAATTGCAGTGCTTTTCCATTACAGACGGGGAATTGTCTTCAAAAAATAAGAAAATAAGTTTGTGTTACATATATCCAAGGAAATCATGCTTCATTCCTAATCTTGGTATTCATTGCCATCCATTGATGACCCAAAGAGAATTTTGAACATTAAAATAAGATAAGAAACACAGAGAGATTAAAAGAGAAGAAACATAGAGAGATTCAGGACATAAATGTCAGAAAAAGGAACTCATAGTTCAATCCCTAACACGACAAAAGATAAAAACTGATAAATTCCATACTTATTTCTGAAAGCATAGGAAGTTCCTAATGTCTGCATCGTGTTTTTCACAAGCTCCTCATTGAAAGGAACAAATTTGGGCCTTCCTTGTGTAGTTCCAGAGCTGCAAACAACAAAAGAACTCTCACAATAACTAGGCTATATAGCCATTCCTCATTCATCAAAAAATCCAGAAATAAAGGTATATACGTCAGCGACATTGAAGTTATCGGCTTCCCGGTGAGCACCAGTGAAAAATCGCAGTCAGCAATCCTTCGAACGTGAGGCTCCAAATCCTGGTGTGTAACCAATGGAACCCATGCCTTGAAGCTCTCAGGATCAGTCCTCCCTGCAAGGCCAAGCCTTTGCAAGTATTCGGCATCACCATTCTCTTCCAGAATTCTCCGAAGAGTCTCTCGTTGAACCCGGCCAGCGTCTTTTGTTGTCGCCTCAAATGCCTCTATCACGCTCTCCACACTTAACACCCCCATCCTCTACAACACTGATTCTGCAACAACAACAACAACAACAGCAACAAAGCATTGGCTTCATCAAACACCACCAATGCAAAACTGAGAGAGATGTTTGCAACGTATCAAAAGAGCCGAAGTTCATTGCTTTTGCTCATGAACAGATTAAAAATAGGAAAAAGATTCAATCTTTGCGTCAAAAAACTCACAATGGTCGTGAAAACCTTAATATTTTCCCTTCGACAAGGTCAGGTCGAGTGGAGAAAAAAGCGGAGGGAAGCCACCATTTATAGCTGATAGCGGAGGAGATTTACTTCGGCAAGTTTAAACTTTTGGTGAAAAATTTTCATTCTCGAGTATTATTTTCGAGCAGAGAGGAACAAACTAGGGCTTTGTATGTATTCTCCGAGGTCGGCATGAGAAGAGTCGGTGGCTAATAGCATGTTTTTAACTTTGGATTATCCAAAATCCTAATTGGATTTGAAAAGATTTCTTTTCCTTAAAGACTTTATTTGCTTTTTTCTCATAAATTTTTTTGCATGTACGCTATCAAATTTGAGAATTTGCAGATTAATCCTTGGATGCTTGATAATTGCGTACACTAATCTCAAATTGTCGTCATTGTTGTAAATTCCTAATCTTGTGTAGTACCTGTACCGCGAGTGCTTATTGAGAAAAGAAGATTTGAGTACATAGAGCTCGTTGTAATAGTAATTATGAGAAAAGAAGGCAGAAAATTTTTGGAGAAATTAATTTTTACTCAAAAAAATAGTAATAATAAACGAAGTAGGTCCAAAAGTAGATTCAAACAACTATCTGCTCAACCAAATCTTGGCAATTGTTGATGTCAAGTCAGGTATAGCCCAAACCAGACCTAACAATTTTGGTTGAGCGCAAGAGGATGTCATGCGATTTTGTGAGGGTTTGTCAATATCCTTTTAACAAGATTAAAGCGCAATTTCATACATTTGCAGGGGTATGCATGTAAAAAAAAGACTTAGTTAACTAATTAATGCCATTGTTAGAATTGAGATTAGCTTTCTAAAGCAATTAATATGTACTTGGAGATGTCTTCTTTTTTCCTTTGTTAGTACATTAATTTTCATATCAATGTGATCAGCATGATCGAGTTAATACTTCATTATAATCTCTAATTAAGTAGGGGGTTTTCGGCTGATTGTCAATTGTTCTGTTTACCATAAGTTTTTAAGTCATAATTTCATCACAATCTCAAATCCTAGCAACTCCAAAATTTTGTGCGATTTGTATTCCACGAGAAACAAGACAAAGCATGAGAGTTAATCAACGAGCAACTTTTAGTAACTAAACCCAATTATAAACATATTGTTTTGTGACTAAGCGCAAATTAACAATAATAATAAAAGCAAACAACAACAAAGATCTAGGTTTAGCCAAATGGGCGACCAAGCAGTGGTTAAGCACTAAAGAACCTAGCTCTTATTAGCTAGCCGGTGGATTATTTGAACCCACCAAACGTTAAGGCCACTTCTTTTCTTCTTCTTTTTTTTTTTTTCCTTTTATTGTTGCAAATGATGCGTAAGACGTCAAAAGATTGACAAAAATTGGAGTGGTTAGCCATGAAGAACCGAGGGCCCGCCCTTGGGTGTTCTTCACGTAGAGAAAGCAAGCAAAGTGGGTCGGGCTGGCCGATAAGTCGAGTTATTGAAAGAAAACAATGCCAATTATAAGGCGCAACCATTAACCAAGTATTGCATCTGAGGTGGCGGGATCGAATAATATATGACTAAGCATTAATCAAATTTAATTCACTTTTAGATGGAAGTTTAGCCCCCGGCCGTAAGAAACTTATGCATGAGTCACAGTCAAGACTTTAAATATAAAAAGAAATAGCGGATAAATATAATTTTTTTTATTTCACATATAACCACTTCAATCGATTTATGAACACTTTATTCCATGTATAATCATTTAACTCATATATAAATATAAATGATTTTGTTTGTATATGTATTAAAATGATTAGATATAAATAGAAGTAATTAGATATGATGGTTCTATTTGTATACAAATGAAAGCAATTAAATATGAGTAGAAGTAATTAAATATCAAACTATCAATTATTTTATTTAGCAATTAAATATGGGTAGATTGATACTCTAGACATTCTATAATCAACCATTAGCCAACAGAGGGAGCCTAATATAATATATAACCTTTATCATTGAAACCCAACTAATTTTTTTTTAATCCACAAAGACTATTAAAGGATGAAAAACACTAATTTTTTGAAAATTAAAAATATTCAGAATAATGAGAAATATTTTCTTTCAAACTGCTAGAACAAAAAAATACAAGAATTTTAATTTATGAATATTAACGAGAAGTATTTTATAATTCTCGAAAAATAATATCAAAATGAAATTACAAATCAGAACACAACAATAATTTGGAGGCCATAAAATCACAAAAACTTGTCAAAATTGTGTATTTATATATAACATCAATAATATTTCATAAGACAATCACAATTTTTTCAATTAGAACAATAAGAAACAACATCAATCCATAATATAACGCAAACAAATCCATCTCTTTCAATATAATCAAAATTTTAAAAAGAGAGAGACAGATTCCCGAGAGATAGAAGAAATCCTAACTCTAATTTAAATGCAGTAGCACACTGCGAGAGAAGGGGTTAACCTAGGCTCAATAGTTGCATAAGGCAGTGATGCGACAGGAATAGGGCACGGTGTCTCACCAAAGCATGTGGTAGTTGATGTAATCAGAGAAATGAGGATGTAGCGATTGACCTCGAAGGAGAGATTGAACTCCTTGCTGATGAGGCACTCGGGAATGGTGGCCCAGTACCATGATCTCGTCAGGATCTAGCCAAGCTCACGGCCATAGTAGTCTCCTTCGACGGCAACAACGGATACGAGGAACAGGCTGACAGATTAGTGAAGAAAGAGAAGCTTACAAAAAGATTATTTATGACGTAAGGATAATAACATAATTTCACTATCCTTGCATAGAGTAAAATGCATCTCATTTTTTTCAGGAGTCTTTTTCATGAATGACATAACAATTAGGCTTTTGATAATTTTAAAAATATGAAACACTTGTATTAAATTTCAGAAGATTTCAGAAATTATCTAATAATTTTTCCCAATGTTTAAGAGGTGACTTTTATTTAAAACCTCTACAGAACCTGTTATTCTTCTATTGTTCCTCGTTCAACGCTGCGCTCTGCAAATGCATCTAACAAATAAGCTGTGGCCATTTTTCTGGCGTTGGAATGGCTGGAGACTGAGGTCTCATGACTATAACTACAAGTTCCTCAATCACGATGTTAGATTTTTTTGAGTAATTACAAGCATAATTTTAAATTAGAGTTGGTAAATACATACCGACCTTTTCCATATTATTTAACTCTTTCACAATACCTTTGTAACTATGTACTTGTGTCTTTCATTATTTGTATATACGTATCTGGTTTCTTCACTACGTATTACTGGTCTAGTTTCTTACGCGAGGAGTTCTTTTTTCGCTTAGGGCATATTTGTTAACAAGCTAAGGGTTAACCTCATTCTCAACAATTCTTTTTCTCCTTTCTCGTACGATGTATCGTCTTTGGAGTCTTAACTTGATCGGCAAAGTGGGATACCAGACCACCACTCTGACTAACCTCTCTCTCGCCACTTCTTCATTTCGTTCCTTTCAGGCTTTCAAAAACCATGGATACATTGCAAAAAAAAAAAAAAGTCTGAAAAATATTTAAATTATATATAATCTCCGGTTGTTTCATAATTTTTTTATCTTTTTTAAAATTTTTAGAGAAATTTTAGATTCTCCGATTAAGAGAGTTAATTTTTTATAGAAAAAATATATGTTATGTTATAATCAAATAATTAAAATTTTAAAATATTTCTATATATAACTATTAGAAAATTTGATTATAAATACAGTAATTTCAATAATTTTAGGGTAAATTTGATTGAATAATTTTTTAATTGTACAATAATTTTAAATTTGAAAATTTTAAATTTTGTAAATTTAAGGATTTTTTACCTACAATCCCTTAAGATATATTCAATTTACCAAATTTTCTTTGTGATTTTAGTATCTATCTACACCCTCTTTTTTTTTAATTAATTATCTACAATCCTCTAATTGTTATTTTATCAAACTTTTGATCAAAAATTTTATTATATCATTTTTAATTTTATAATTTAACATCTTAAAAATTTATTATTTATTTATTATGTTAATTTTTTTATTTTTTTTCTCATTTTTCTTTCTTCACAAGAGGGAGGCGGTATAAACCATGGTTCGGCGTTTCGGCCGAAACGGTTAATATCCGTTTCGGTTAGGATTTACTGTTCAACACTGTTTATTACTGTTCATCTTCGCCAACGAACGCAGCGGGAGCGGGAGCTCCCCGAGCTCGAGCGCGCGGGCGGGAGCTCGCCGGGCTCGCGCTTGCGGGAGGGAGCTCGCCGGGCTCGCGCGGGCGGGCGGGAGCTCGCCGGGCTCGCGCGGGCGGGCGGGGAGCTCGCCGCGGGCTCGGCGCGCGGAGCGGCGGGAGCTCGCATGGGACTCGCGCGGCGGGCGGGAGGGCTTCGCCGGGATCGCACGTGGGACGGATTCTCTGCGGCTAGAGAGGCGGGGGAACCAAGAGAGCCGCGCGGATCGCGCGCATGGGCGGGAGCTCACCGAGTCAGCGCGCTGGGGGCGTGGGCTCGCCGGGATTCGCGCGCAGATGGCGGAGCCGCCGAGCTCGCGCGCGGCGGGCCCGACGCGCGGGCGGAGCGGGCGGGAGCTCGCACGGGTCTCGAGCCCCAGGCGCAGCCCCCGGGCGGGCGGCGGGCGGGCGGGCGGGAGCTCCGCCTAGCTCACCCAGGGTTGAGGGGGGGGCAGGAGCTCCGGGCGGGCAGGCGGCCGGGCGAGAGCTCGCCGAGCTCGCGCGGGCGTCGCGGTGGGAGCTCGCCGAGCTCGCGCGGTTTCGTGTTCGAACCCAAAAACCCTGCGCACTTACTAGTTTACCGCCGTCCTATCTCGTGCTCTCGCTAACTTGACTTGTACTCCCGTAAGATAATGTTGACCTTACACTGGTGCCAGTGTTGTCGCCAATTTGATTTCGACGTCCTTATCAGTTTCTGTCAGATATTATTTACGTACGTAATATTATTCACGTAATTATTCATTATTTTTAAAAAATTTTAAATATATTATAATTTTTTAATTTGAAGTTAAAAAATAATTAAAATTAAGTTAAATTTTAGTCAAAATATAATTTTTATTTTAGACTTTCGATATATGGTTATACTTCAGAACCGCTGCCATGAGATCACGTAGAGCTAATTGTTTTTAATTCATATGCCCATAAATACTCGTTCAGATCATCGAGGTACTAAATTTGTAATTCCACACCCAGATGTTCCAAACTCAACCGATGATGACTATGATGATTAGTTGTATTATTTTAGAATTTATAAATTATGTATGTGTGAAATACATTTAATAAAAAGTTAAATTTGCTTATGTTAATTTTTAAATTTTAATCATATTCATATCATTTCTTATATATTTTTTTAATACACTAATATATATTAAAAGCAGACAATATCAGTGACTAACTATTAAAATTAATTTTAATTAGCTTAAATAATATTTTAAATTATTGTAAAATTAAGTATAAATTCATTCATAATTTTTCAAATTTTTTCAAATTTTTTCTAATATTTTATCGTATTTTTAATTTGAAGTCAAAGCACAGTCAAAATATAGTCAAACTCTGGTCAACGCCTAATTAATAATTTAAAAAATTCCTTCGGCCGAAACTAAAACCGAAACGGCCGAAACAGCCGAAACGTATCGGTTTCGGTCGGTCCCGAAATCGAAACCAAAACTGAAACCGAAAACCTTGGTATAAACATTGGCCAGGAACAAAATAGTGCGACCGATGTGGGCACAAGTGCAAATAACAAGGTCATGGGCGCAGACAACGAGGGCACGAGCGCAAAGCCCCGACCAACGCCTGCACCGTCTTCGCTCTCTAGGAAAAAGAAAAAAGAGAAAAAAATAAAAAAATTAACATAATAAATTAATAATAATTTTTTGAAGACTTAAATTATAAAATTGTAAAGGATATAAGAAAAATTTGTAATTAAAATTTTAATTAAATAATAATAAGAGATTGTAAGTAATTAATTTTGAAAAAAAAACTATAGGTAAATATTGAAATTACATAGGAATTTTGATAAATTGAATATATCTTAGGAATTGTAGGTAAAAACCCTTAAATTTAAACAGAAAATAAAAAAAATTTAGAAACAATAACCACAAAAGTTGATGTTTTGAGCAATAAGTTAAGTTTAAAACTCCAACTACAAATTCTTAAAGAAATTTAGGAAGAAATCCGTATATAGTTGGATCAAAAAATTAGAATCCTAATTCTTTTTTATATATATATATATTGTTGTTTTATTTTCTGTTTCATATGTGGTCTATTAACGCTAATTTCTAGGTTGAGAGAGTAAGATAAATTAAAGGGTAAAATAATATTTTACTTATTAACTCAATTATTGCTTTGTTTTTTGGACAATTGGGTTCGAAGAATTAAAAATATTTCTAAAAATTTTAAAAAAGATTATATATAATTTAAAAAAATTAAAAAATTATACATAATTTAACTATTTTAAAAAAATATATACCAATGTCATTTGGGAGCTTGTTAGGGTTTTTCAAATTCATTGAGCTCTAAATTTTATTTTATTTTTTGTTGGTGGAAAGCTCTTGTTGGCGCCACTTAGGCAAGGACACGGTGAGTTTCTGGTTTATTCTGATTTTGATTGTTTTTCTTTTTTGAGGGAGTTTTTCATAAATCTTTCGTTATTGGTCTAATTTGTTATATTCGGACGCGAAATTACATCAAGTGATGAAAAAAAAAATTTATGATTGATTGTGATGCAGCAATTCCCACACATATGGTTTATAACTATTAAAAAATATATTTTTATTGTATTAATTTCTGTCATTTCTAAATATTAAAATTCTATTGTGTGCAATCTGTTGTCGGGGAAGATCGACCCCACCCCTGCTTCTTGCAAGCGCTTATTGTGCACTCGCTTCTAGGCATTTTTGCTCGTGCTGTTCAACTGCAGCACAAGTTTGGGAGCTGTTCATTGACGAGGAGTTCCTCAAGTTCACGTCCATGGAGTCTCCTCTGAAGCTGGCGAAGAACTTCCGTCGTGACTTCTCCGTCGTCATCACCTACTCTTCTGTGAGCTCCTCAATCCTTATTGGTGCGTCGTCTCCCCATTTGCCATAGATTTTGTGTCTAGAGCTTCACATTTAATTTTAATGCAGTAATGAAGTTGCTATCGCTGTGCATATATCAAATGTAATCACTTGGGTAATTAAGTTATTTCGTCTCCTGATTACTGAAATTGAACATGAGTTTGGATTTAAATCACAAGGAAGCAGAGTTCGATTTTGAGATTCTCTTCGACAAAAATTAAGGTTTTTTTTTTAAAGCAAATTGGATATACCATTAAAAAATCTTGCGGTCAAAAAATAAAAGATACAAGTGTATCTTTAAAAAAAAAAATTGAGGTCTTATTCTGCAACTCTGAGTGAAATAGGAGTTTTGAGTAGATAATTAATTCAATTTAATTTTCTGTTTCATTTGTGTCGAATAGAAATTTAAAAAACAAAAGTTGTGAACTTAAAGCCCCAGAAAATTTATTATAACATCAAGATTCAACGATCAAATACACGCATACTTCTCACATGTAAGCACTGGCCGCCAGTCTTGGCTTCGCAAAAGCCTTGAGAGGCACGGCCTTGGGCAGCGCCAGCCCGGCCATCTCCGCCATGTCGATCTCCTCGCCCTCCGGTGCCGCCCAGTCTAACGCATGCACTAGTGTGCCGAGAAAGCTTTGCACAAACACCATATCGGCGTCCCTCCCCGCACATATCCTCCGCGCGGCCCCCAAGGGTATAAGCTCAAAGTCCATCCCATTCGTCTCTATCTTCCCATCCCATTCGGCTCTATCTTCGTACCCTTTCCGTTCATAAACCTGTCAGGGTCGAACTCCAGCGGCCGCTCCCACACGTCGGGATCCCGCCTGATGGCCCAGATGCTCACCAGAAGGCGGGTGCTGGCTGGAATTCGGCAGCCGTCTACTTCACAGGGCTCAAAAGAGTAGTGTGGAATGTTCAGCGGCGTTGATGGGTGCAAACGGAGAGCCTCTTTGCAGACAGCTTGCAGATAGGGGAGGTTGGGGATGTCCGACTCTTCCATCATTCGTTCTTTCCCAATAACTCCCTCAAGCTCTGCCTGCAATCTTGAAGAGATTGCAGTTTTCCTTAGCATCTCGGCGAGTGGCCACTCCTCGATGATCGAGGTGTCACTACCGGCGATGAACATATTCTGCAGAAGACAACTTGCTTATGAGTTCCGCCACTAGTTTCAAATAGACAACTAAAGAAACAAGGATCAAGAAGAAACATAATTCGTACCGAGATGAGTCCCTTGATGTCAACATCAGAGAGGGTCTCCCCATTGTCGCCAGTTCTATTTGCGAATAGGAGGTCAAGGAAGTCAGGGCGGCGCTCGCGCTTCGCCGCGGTTGCTATGAATTTCTGCTATGACCTGTGTTATGTGACGCCTCCGACTCAGTACGATATTTTCCCTAAGTACTTACGGTCCGCGGTCCATTCGACTCCAGGATTTTATTTTTCCCAATTTCCCGAAAAAAGAATTTGTTGTTGGGTCTACGACAGTCATAATATTTAGATCAGTCTCAACTCCAACACTTTGTTGATGTGGGACTAAAGACAACTAATGCTAGTTATAGACCTACTGGCCCACCAGTCCCACTGGGCTTTACAATCTCCCCAGTTCAAAGGTAGCCCATATCGATCAAGAGGTACGGAGTGGCTCTGATATCACTTGATGCAGCGAGGAGAGGGGGCACGAGGAGTCAGAAGAAGATCACCGTCTTCTTCTTGATTTAGCAGGAGAGGGAACGAGAGATAGAAAGAAAATCACTGTCTTCTCACCACGATAGATCCTTAAATTCATAAGGAAGATAAAAAAGGAAACAAACCCAAAATAAGATAATATTATTGATAGAAAAACTTTTTCCTTTTTATTACAACCTTAGGCTGTATATATAACCCTTTAATAAACTTAGAGTCTTACTTGGTGTAGATTAAAAATAGGAGTTAAACTTTACTAAGAATTCTACTTAAAATATTTTAAATAAAGATATAAAAATCCTATTCTTTACTGGGCTATGACTGTTATTAACTCGGACTGATAAATAAATCCTAATTTTGATCAATATAAAGTCCGAATTATCCAAAATAGTAAATAAGAGACTTGTAGGAATCGATCTTAGCTTTCCAACGAATAGTTATTTGCTAGATTTTGATCAATATCTTAAGAGATATGACCTTTGGACTGTAACTGTACGAATCTTGACGGATCTCAATTGAAGTTGGAATTCAACTTGGACTAAATATCTAATTTTACTGTGAAAAAAAGATGTAGTTGTCCTACATTAGATCCCTCCACTTGTAAAAGACTTGTCCTTGAGTTAAAGATTGGAGTCTCCATTGGTGCAGTTGTGCTCCTTTTGAACACTTTCCAACATAAAACTTGATAATATAAACCAAAAAGATTTCTTCGAGTAATATCTTCAGCACTTTGATTTCCTTCTATTTTTCTTCGATATAACCACTTGAACTTTTGCAGGATTCCTTTTGATCTTATTTGAAATAAATTTTTTGTACACATCAACTTATGATTTGTTCTCATGCAATGAAAGTATTCTTTGCAAGTTTGCTGACAATTGCGATAATAATTTGAATATGCCATTGCAAATTTTGAATATTGCATAGTGATAATTCATGTAGAAATTTTCTTTAGTTGTTCAAGAGAGTCGACTTTTGATGACTTTAAAGAATAATCTTGAGTAGTACAGTTAATATTTTCACAAGTAGAAAATTTTTTCTTACAGCCTTCAAGATTGTCAACTGATTCATATGAATTCTCATAGATAGTCCATTGAAAATTTTTTGTAACATCCAAAGTTACTTTTATATAATCTTCTAATTCATCAAAGAAAGAATATTTGGGGCTCTCAATAAATTCTTCACTAGTTTTTTTGTCTTCCACACGATCCACAGCCTCTTTTTTGACTTGATAATTGAATATTAGAGGAAAATTGCAAAGATGTGGAATTAATACCTCATGGTTGTCTCCATTGATTTCAATTTCAGAAGCCTTTGGATGAGAGATATGTTTTACCTGATTTTGATCCCCTTTTGAGAACTTTATGTTGAATAGTTTAAGCATCTTCGGCCATGAGCGAATTTTTGATTTGCCTTTATGTGTTCTTTGGACTTGAATTTGCTCCCACCAAGACGAAGCATAACCATCAAGCCTGTATTCAACAATTTTCACTTTTTTTCTTCAGGAATCTCCATAAATTTAAAGAATTTCTCAACTTTATCTATCTAAATAAATAAATTCTCATAGCCATGAAAGTATGGAATATTCACCTCACCAAGGTTTAGGTTTTCCTGAATAGCTTCGTCTGTTGATCTCCAATATATCGGACCGCGATCTTCTTCGACGATCAATTAATGAAATTGGTTCTTAGTTTCAATCTGTTTCAAAGCTTCATACTTCCTAGTGATAGAAACAAGAAAATTTTGTTTAACCAAATCTCGAATTTGATAATCTCCTACATCACTGTCCATGGAGTTGTCGCTACCAACTACAATAATTGGAGTTGAGCTTAGGAATAACGTCGCTCTGATACTACTATGTGACGCCCCCGACCCAGCACGATATTGTCCCTGAGCTTCTGCGGCCCACGGTCCACCCAATCCCAGAATTTTGTTTTTACTCAACCAGTTTCACTGTGTAACCCATACCAACGGGCGACTCAATTCAGTCAATACCATCACGGTAATTTCGGTCTTAAGAGTTTGCACAATTTCGAATCTGAAATTTTGTTACCATTTGTAAGGGGAGCCAAAAGAATATTACATCAGAATAATATAATAGGTCGGATACTAAATCATTCTAAAAATTTAAGTTCATAGGATATGAGTTTTTTTCACTATATATATATTGGATTCTATTTATCCAATATCTAATATGAGACTAATTTATCACACCCGATATTATAATAAACTACCTCCAGCACAGTAACTGGCTTGCCGCGGGAGATAAATTCAGATATTGTGTTCACCAAGTGGGTATTAACCGAGGAGTTGAGGGCCTTGCCACCAAGCATATGGAGACTAAGAAGACGGCGGAAGAGTTTGAGGCGAGGGCCATAACAGCAGAAGGGGATGTCATTGAAATCATACGACATGTCCTTGCGGCTCGCGATGCTGATAGGGCGATTGGCGAACTGGACGTCAAATGCGGCAAGGAAGGTGCGAGAAGCGGTGGGGGTAGAGGCGATGATGGCGCCTTGGGAACCCATCTTGAGGTACATAATATGGCCATGGCGCTTGGCCAGACGGGCAAAGGGCACCAAGGATCGGCTGCCCTACCGACGGTGGCGGCGGTTAATGAGAAGGGAAAGAAGGAGGAAAAGCGCGCCAAAGAAGATAGACTGAGCTGTGACCATTGTTGTGGTGTTTCTGGAATGGTCGGAGAGTTTAGGACTATAAAATAGAAGTGGCTTTCAAGCACAAGCCATCCATCGTTTCTTAATTATGGGACAGTAGTCGCCATTGGTGGGCGAGGCGAGCTCTGAATTCAACGCTCACGGGCTTTGGTTTGGGAGGCGATCATGTGTTTTGAATTTTTTCCTGGGCGGTTGAATTCAAAGTCTTGTTTTTCGTTGGCCTGTCAGTATCGGCATGAACAGTTATAATATATATATATATATTGTCATGAACAATGAAAAACTATCCATTTTTCGTTTTGCATGGGTTTTCTTGCAT
The DNA here is from genome assembly GCA_005019695.1 of Trichopus zeylanicus subsp. travancoricus. Taxonomy (NCBI): domain Eukaryota; kingdom Viridiplantae; phylum Streptophyta; class Magnoliopsida; order Dioscoreales; family Dioscoreaceae; genus Trichopus; species Trichopus zeylanicus. The sequence goes on along the minus strand of RXID01014482.1, from coordinate 324,173 downwards.
ATTGCAATCCAAAGTTACCTGTGAAAATTTCTAAACATGTTGGGGTTATTCATGCAAAATGTCGCTCCAAATATCGACTTCTTTCAAATACACCAAATAAAGGCGGCTTTTTACAAATTCACTCCCCCGGGAAGTGGGAAGCGGCACGGAATTTGGTTGGTCTCCCCGGAAACAAATATTAGGCTGAAGCTTCTTTGCATATATACCCCTTACATATATCAAAAGCCATATATACCCAACCAAGTATTTATCCATATATCCTTCTTTTCTAAAAAAGATATCTGTATGTATATATATGCCCCTTTGGAAGAATCGCTATATATATTGCCTTGGTGTTGAATTTTTGAATTTAAAATCCAAGTAAATAGTAAAAAAAATGGGTTATTTATTTACGTAAATTTGAAATCTAAAATCTAAAATTCGTAATCTAAAATTAACTCAAAATTATAATTTTGATCTACGGTCAATTTCGAAGATTTTAAATTCAGGCAAACGAACGGACTGGAAGTTGGTAGGAAAACAAACAAAATTATTCAGAAGTATTTAGCTCAAAAAATTATGTAGAAAAACCCTTATAAATATACCTATTTATAATTAATCTTTTGAATTTATGTGCAAAAAAAAAAAAAAACAAAAAAAGGGGTACTAGAATTGAAGCCAAGGCCTTCACGCTATTGACAAACGCAAATGGGTACTCATATTGATTCTTTTATTGTACAAAATAATGCTCCCTCGCTAAATGAAGTTGGACTTTTGAAGCTAGCGATATCTAATTAATGAAATCAGTGATTTATACGTCTTTTTCCCAAGAAAAATAAATCATTAACTTGAGCTTATTTGAGATTGATGACAACAAGAAAAAACATTTTCCGTAAAAAAAAAAGGGAGTGACCGTCGCCACATCAGCATCCTGAGTCCACGTGGCTGTTGACCTAGTCTAAAAAAAATCAGCTCAGCATATTAAAATATATAAAAATAAATGACTACTAACAAAAATAACAATTAAATTAAACATAAAATATAAATAAGAGTGATTTTATTTTTGTTCATTTTTATTCAACCGAACAATCTTTTTGCTAAGCTCTCATGAATGCATGCGCCACCCGAATTTTTGTTGGATAGGCAAGGGATTGCTTTCATCGATAATTTGATTGGAATCTATCAAAACCAGAAGCAACCTCACATTCTTTAGACTCTTTCCTTGTTAAGCAATCAAATTATTCCTAAAATTTAACAATCGATAATAATTAGAAATAACATTCTCTTAATTTTGTCAAAGAAAATCGGGCGCCGATAATAGCTGTGCTGTCTATTTGCTCATCAGACAATGATCCAGTGACGTACTAACATTGGAAAGTACCAGGCCTAATCCAATCCCGTCCGGATAAAACCCCCACAGCGAACATCTCCCCCTCACGTGCGCATCCGATAGCCACGTGCAACTCATGGAATGACCAAACTACCATCTCCCACACCAAATCATGCTTGCACCAACCCATCTTAAACCCCCGAGTCTCGCTCTTCGGTCCCAAACTTAAATCCTTTTCATCCGGGGCAAATCAGGCATTTCATTTCTACCGGATAAACGCCATCGTCCAACCAACTGGCCGGGCGTGCGCGGATCTACGAGCATGGAGAAAAACAGCCGTCGACGATTTATTCGACGTCTTGTACGGTTAAACCCAAATAAATTACGCCACATCATCAGATGAGGGTACTCTAGTAAATTAGCGTGGGTTTATAGCAATTGGTCTAATAATTAGTCGAGAGAGTAGGGCTCCAAGGTGAAAGGAAGCGGAAACATCCTGACGCCGCCACTGAACCCGACTTCCCCAACTTCCATCCGCTTCTTCCGATTCTCCGCGCTCTTCTCGTTTCCCGCTCTGCTGCACCCGCCGCCGCCGCCGCCGCCGCCGAGATCAAGGAGGCGAGGCAATGATCGTCACGCCCTGATCGCTGGGATCTGTGGGGCTTCCTCGCTGGTGAGTGACTTCGAGGAGTTTTTGGTTGGGATATAGGGCTTCTCGATGGCGTCGGAGGACGTGGTGAGGAATAACACGATCGCTAACCTCGCGGAGGAGGCGAAGCTCGCCAGTGAGGGCGTGAAGGCTCCGCAGTATGCGGTTGGGAGCATCTGCAAGTCGCTCATCGCCGGTGGCGTCGCCGGAGGCGTGTAAGTTCATCCAATTCTCTGATATCGTTGCTCTTTTCCATTCAAAGTTCGTTTTTGGGTGTTTGGTCTCGGGTTTCAGTGACATTTGAATGATTCTTTTAACAAATCCATGGTTTATTGAATTATACTTGTAGCGAATGATATTTTCTTGTGTTATTTTAATCCTTTGCTGTGATAAATATTGGTTGGGAAGATCTGAACGGAGGTCAGCTCTAATGTTTGGTTGGTTGATTTTCTATTACAAGAAACGTGGCCGACATGCATTGTTTATAGTATGTAGATTATATGTGAGGAACCAAGGCCAAACGAAACAGTAAAAAGTATATACATTTGTTATGATATTTAGGTTGCTGTTAAGCCGTATCATCGTTGGTGCTGATGTGTGAAGCTTTTCTGGGTCTTTTATATACATTCTGGCTCTACCAAAAGATAACGATAATTATTATATATTTGTTCCTGTTTCAGGCTGGAAAGGGGATTTTCTTCTCGCATATTGAGTTTTAAACTTTGTGTTTGAGGGCCAAAACTAGATCTTCAAAAGATGTAATGTGCAATGTTTGAGTATTTCGGATGTTCAAAATGTGGGAATAGTTAGTTCTTTGAATATGAGATAAGATTAAGTTGTCTGCAAGGGCTAAGGATTTACTTTTTGAGTCGTATGAAATACCTTTGAAAGAAATATTTTTCCTTGATTGGTGGTAAATGCTGAAATATGACTGCTTCCATTTATGATTTTACTTCGAACAAGACAGTGTATGGATCTAGTAATTAGAGGAAGCAACGTATTAGGACAGAAGACCACTGTAAAATCAGCAAATTTGTCAATCAATAAAGTATATTTTCTTAAAAGTGCCAATAAAGCAACTTGAAGATGACCCAATGAAGTATGTACTGGGAAAGTATATATGTGCAGAATAGAAGGAAACTTTGAATCAATTTCTAATGGAAACTTCATAAAATTTGTGTTATCCCAACACTTCTTAGAATTTTGAAACCAGTCAAACATGTGAGGATGGTAACTTTGAGAATAATTGGCTACTAGTTTGTCCTGAAAAATCACGGAATGATTGATGTTACCCTACGGCAGTTGTTTTTCAGTTTTATTGAAAACTAATGCAGTTAAAGTAGAATCCTGATGCTTTTCATTCTTTTTTTTATGCATTATTATCTTAAGTCCTTGGTAGAATGGGGGTAGCTACTCAAAATAGTTTGCCTTTTCCCCACCTTTTCATGTCCTCTGAGACTACCTTTTTCAATTGTTTCACAGGTCACGAACTGCTGTTGCGCCACTTGAGCGGTTAAAAATCTTGCTTCAGGTAGATATTTGGAGTTGGATTTTTAAAGGTTTATTCATCTTTTTTTCAGGTTTATTCATCTTTTTTTCACATGGAACATTTGAACCAAGTTTTTTGCTCATTCAAGTTTAATGTTGTAGTGTTGTAGGCTTGTAGCAAAGATTTAACAAATTTAAGATCACGTATATTTTGTGCTTGTGTGCCATAATTTTTAACCGTGTTTTTTGAGGAAGATGAAGTGTAAGGGAATATTCCAAGGGAAGGTTTTGGTCTTTGATTGAAGAAAATTTTGATTATGGAAAACAGAATTCAACTCCCAACTTCTTGTCTCCTGTTCCTTTTTGTAGTGATTCTTGTGATTCATAATGTTATTTCACTTCATCAAAATGCGTCTTTGAGCAAAAAGATGTTGGTAAACTGCCATTTTGAGCAATTTTGAGACAATAAATTGTGTAATTGAATAAATAGTCTTTTGTCATGCAATTTTGCTTTAATTGTGACATCAGGTTGAAAATTTTGTTTTTTTTTCTCTAGGTAAAGTCATTACTTGTAGCCCTCATGCTGTCAAGCATCTTTCAGTTTTTCTTATTTTTCAACTTCGATTCCATAAAGTATGGCATTTTTACTAGTTCTTTGAGGGAATATCTTCGTTGAAAGAAATTGCTCCCTGAACTGTGTCATGTTTTCCTGTTCAAAATACAGGTTCAAAATCCCCATAATGTCAAGTATAATGGAACAATCCAAGGCATCAAGTATATTTGGAAAAGTGAAGGTCTTAAAGGATTATTCAAAGGCAATGGAACCAACTGTGCGCGCATTGTTCCCAATTCAGCAGTCAAGTTCTTTAGCTATGAGCAAGCATCCAGGTGTGATTCAATTTTGGTCAAAAAGAAGAATTTGTTTTGCTTTTTGTCGTGGGGGACTGGTTTTTTCTACTTGTTGAAACAAATGAAAGCATGCTTTCTTGCAAGAACCTTGAGATATGGACAACTACAAGTATTGACTCTTCAAAAAGCTAAAACTTCTGTTCATTTGCATTTAATGAGAATTCCTACTTTTGCGACTATTGTTAAGCACAAGATTGTTAGTATTTATCTCTTGTATGTTGTTTCTATTTGTTTCTTGTTGCATTCTGTACTTTTCAAGGATAATATAATTCAGAACCATGAGAACTTCTATAATATATATGTATAGAGCGGGTATAAGATCCTATTGATAATATTTGATGATTCATTCTATCAGTCTTCAAATTGTCTAATTTGCCTTGAGTTTAGGGTGCAAAATAAAAGATAAAGAAACTACAGAACAATCTCTTATAAGTCCTAAAACCTTAAACTCTAAACTCTAAACCCTAAATTCTGAATCATAAAACCATAAAATCTTAAATCTTAAATCCTAAACCTAAATTGTTTTGAACTTTTGTGAACTGATAGGCTAGAAGGCTAAATATTATTGATAAGATTTATCCCGATGCTCTATATATGCATACACATCTATGCTTGCTTTTTAGATGCAAACTTTACTTTGTTTTCTTCATGTTAATTTAAATGGGTCGAGTATAGCTCCACTTAAATCAACATTTGTTATTTGTTGACAGAGGGATTTTGTGGTGTTACCAGCAACAAACTGGAAATGGTATGCCTTGTTGTTTCCTCATACATGTTTAGTTGGTTAAAAGCATTTATTAGTTGATTATATAATGATCTTATTAGTTGTCAAAAATTCAACTCACTAATCCTAGCTTGTCTCTAGTATATTTCATTCTATCTTGATGCTCATGAAGTGTTTTTCACTATTTGACTTTAAAAATTTTGCAAGGAGAAAAAAGAGAGAAGAAAACATTTAATCTAAGCTCAAATGAAAGCCCAACTAAATTTAGATTTAAGTCAAGTTGGTCTTGCTCAAATGTGAGTGTAAATTAAACCCAAATTATAACTGAATTTGGGTCCAAAAATCATATTTGTAAGTATGCCGTTTGTGAAAACATTTTACAAGTAGTTCTATAAATTGCAAATTTACAAATGAAAATAAATTTGAAGTCTTAACAAATTTATCCATAGCATTATTCATTCAAACAAAAAATCATAATGTCTCTATCCATAATGATTAAAAAGAAAAAAATATTGCGATCATGATAAAAACCAATTGATAAGGATAAGGTGATCGTTAATTCAAAATTTGAATGAGTTTTTTCTTATTGAACAACTATAAAAAGCTCTTAAATACTTGCAGAATAAAGAAAGAAAGAAGAAGATATTAAATGTTACGAAGGAGCACATGAGGAAGAGAAGAAAGGATAAATACAGGAGAACTGAACAAAAAAAAAAGTGAGACTCAAAATTTTTGTCTTTGTGTTTCTTCTTTTTTTATATGTTTCTCCTCTTTGCTCTTTTCTATGTCCAAGACTACAATACCTTCCATTACTTGATTGTATTGCCTGCATATTACTTGATATTGTTGCCTTAATCAAAACATGGTAAAACATGATCGAAATAAGGCCGAACACGATTGGAACATGGTCGGAATATGGCTGAGCCTCTGTCTAACAAAAAAAGAGAGGAAATAATAGAAGAAAAAATTTTTTTTGTTCTCTTTCTTATTCATTTTTTCATTACAATTTGCGGATTGAGTGTACTAATTATATTTTTCTATTTTAGTGGCCCGACTTCAGATTTCTAGGGATGTCATGCCATATATCTTTAGCTAATTAAGCCACATTCGGGTTTTCTAGAACGTTAGTCAACGAAGTTAATCAAGTTAATTGGGCTGTCATTGGATTTCTTTGGATACTAATCAAACTAATCATATCATTTTTGGGTTATTCAAAACGCTAATAAACCTAATATGGTTGATTTCAAGTTTTTCGTAATGTTAATCAAGCTAATTGGGTTGTTTTTGAGTTTCTCAAGACACTCAAGCTAATTAGACCATTTTCAAGCTTTCTGGAATGTTAATGAAGTTAATCGGGTTGCATTTGGATTTTCCGGAACGCTAATAAAGCTAATTGAGTTGATTTGGGGTTTTTGAGAATGTTAATCAAGCTAATGAAGCTGCCTTCAAATTTTTTTTGAAATGCTAATTAAATTAATCATACTATATTTGGATTTTCGAAAATGCTAATTGGGTTTGGAAAGTTGCTTCCAAATTCCTCTGGATGTTATTAAACTTATAGGGCTACCTCCAAGTTTCCCTGAATGCTATTTCAATAAAATAATTTTTGGATTCTTTCCAAATCAAACTGATTAATTAAATTAATAAGTCAATCTAAGTTAAAGATAATTTAAAGAGGTGAATGAATTAAGTTTTGTTAATGGAGTCAAACTCGTTATCAATTTCAAATTGGAAGACTCCTAAAATTAGATCCATCAAGTCGGTTCACGTCATGTGACCTATAAAATAAAGATATCAAGGAGGATAGTCGGAGTGTGACAATCCCTCCAAAGTTTAAATTAGTTTAGCTCTTTGAAAAAAAAATTAAAATTTTAGAGGTTGAGAGTCTTGTATCTATGTAAAAAAGATAGAAATACTTCTTTTTTATATTTTAATAAACTGTGATTTATAGAAATAGTATATCTGATTTTTAGAAAATTTAGCATAATTATTTTTTAAAATATAGCTATTTTATTACAATGACAATGAATTTTTTTTAATTTTGTTTTGTATTGGCTTATTAGACTATGATTGAAGTAGTTCAAGGGTTTACTATATCATCAAAGTTAAACAAATCAACTAGCCTTAAACAATTTATTAAACAAGTTAATCATAATCAAATGATCCAAATTAAGATTGACTAAACTTAATTAATCCTAAATCACAATAAATTAAATTTTAATCAGGATCAACGTGAATTAGAGGTGAGTTTAAATCAGTTCAAACCCAAACCCAGGGTAGGTGCAGTTAGGTCAAAGCCAAATTCTAAATAAGTTCAACCCAAAACCTTAGTTGGCTCTAATTGGGTCAAACCCAAAACAAATCCAATTAGATCAAATCCAAACTCAGACCGGGTTCAATTGGATTAAACCTGAACTCTAATTGGACTAACTCAAAACTCAATAAGAATTCAATAAGAAGTCGAATATGAATCTAATTCGGATCTATTGAGGTTCAAATCTAAAATTTATCAAGAATCTAAATTTTTTAAAAAATTCGTCGAGGATTCAACTCAAACTCAATAAAGATTAAGCTCTAAACCCAAATTGGATACAATCAAGAATCAAACCTAATTCCCAACGCTAAGTTTGAGTTATACCAAACTTGAATTAAGCTGAACTTAATCCAAAATTAAATTTGAAATGAAACAAATTCCAACATAGTCAAATTTAAAATAAAATCAAGTCTAAATTAATCAAGTTTAAACTAAATCAAGGTTGAACTATAGCTAAAGTTTGAACCATTTTTTAACAAGATTCAAATCAAATCAAGTTAACTTGAACCAAATCAAAATAGAAATTAAACCAATTCAAGTTAAATCCAAATACAATGTGACTCAATCAAGACAAGTTGAATTAGATTATCTTAGATTGAACTCAAAGTAAAGTAATTTTAATTTATATCCAAATCAAAGCTAAATCACTTGTGTTAGGTGAAGTAAGAGAAGTTAACTCAAAGTCAGTTAAGTTTAGGTAAATTGATATCACATCAAGGTTGTTAATGGTCTTTCAATCAAATATAAGTTTGAATAAGGATGATTAGTATAATATAAAATTGCTAACCATTCTTTCAAATTAAATTGAATTAAGATAGATTTGTATTCACTCAGTTAGTTAACCAAATTCTATATGCGAAGGAAATTCACCAATAACAAGCATAAAGTTGACAGCATTATTTTAAAATCAATCGATAACAAAAAAAAAATCATTAATTATCAAGTTAATGATGGTTAGTATAAACCAAACAGTTAATCATTCTTCTAAGTTAAATCAAGATAGACTTGTGTTTGGTTAGTCAACCAAATAGGTTCTTTAGTTTAAATCAAAATCAAACAGATCCAACTGATAATAAAAAAAAGATTGCCAACAATATTTTGAAATTAAATAGGATCAATTAACATAAATTGAGGTCGTTAACAACATTGTTAAACCAAAGAAGCTTATCAACATCCTTATATAATCATATTAAACATTCAATCAAGTTCAATCAAAGTAAAATTGAGTCCACCTAACATGTCGTACTCAATCAAACTCATGGGAGAGAGAAAACAATGCGAAGGCTTCTCTATCCTTCCTGTTACATTTTATTTTCTTATATTATGAATTAAAAATATTTTAAATTATAAAGTCAGAATGTGTAACTAATATTTAATAAAATCACATTTTTTATTTCTTATCTATTTTCTTATTAGATAATTTTTTTACTTTAAAAGGTTTTTATTTATTATTAGGATAATTCATAACAAAAGTTTGTATTTATTGAAAGTCATGAATGTACAATAACTTAAAAACCCACTATGACTAAAAATTATTTGATTTGTTATTTTGAGATTCTTATGTGAGATACTTAAGTTATTCCGGTTGGTCGATTATGAGTTGCACTTTGCATCTCCCTCAGAGCACAATGGCTTTAGAATTGAAATAGACATGAAAATAGGTTTAGGAGTGCATAATGTGTATTATCGGTGCTCCTTTCTACCATTCTTTTCTCAATTTAGTGCCTGAATTCCATATTTATATACTTCTTATTTGTTTATTCAGAGGATGCTCAGCTTACTCCTGTCTTGCGCCTTGGCGCTGGAGCTTGTGCTGGAATTATTGCAATGTCTGCTACATATCCTATGGACATGGTTCGGGGCAGGATCACTGTTCAGGTTCAAATAAATATGAAATCATTTATTGTAACACGTTTTTCTATGGCCTGAGGGTTTCTCATAAATTAATTTTCTGATTGACATACTGGCCATGTCGCATATTCCATTTTGCAGACTGAGAGGTCTCCTTACCAATATAGAGGAATGTTTCATGCATTAAGCAGTGTCCTCCGGGAAGAAGGCTTCCGTGCTCTGTACAAAGGCTGGCTTCCTTCTGTTATAGGAGTTGTAAGTTCTGTATTTTTTTTCTAGGACAACAAGCTTTGGTGTTCTTCCTCTCATTTTTCTGCAACCAAACAGATGATGTATCTTAGAATCATAAACTACACTGCAAGTGATCTATAGTTCTTGTTATGCTTCACAGTCCTTGCAGAATCCACTTTTGCTTCCTTATAAAATGGTCTTCTGTATTTTGTCAATTATCTGAAATAACTTCTATACAGAAATAATACTCAAAACATTGTCTCACATGTACCTATGTTACATCACAAATGTCAGGGTATAAAAGATTGACATATATTGATCTTCTCCTACGTAGTCTTGACACGTACGTGAATAAAACTCCTCTCTAAAATAGTTGCCCATATTTTTGCCATGTCATGAACATAATAGTGGATATTGCCCTAATGCGGTTCCTTGAAGGACTTGCGTAGCTATTCAATGATTCTTGAGATAATCTTTCATGGCCATAAGTCATAAGTAGTTCACACTAAAATGGCTCCGGACATTCTTTTATTTGACATGGCTGAGATCTAGACTTGAAATTAAGTGAAATTCATATATCCAGCACTTGAGATATTCTGGCATTGTTCTTCTTTTGCTTCTAACTTCCAAATGTGAACTGCATGCTGATAGTCTAGAGACACCTAGGGAATTTGGTCGTTTACAAATATAAGATAACTTCTTGTTAATGCACTTGGGACATTTTTTTAGGACTTGTGCTTAATTTGGACATATAGTGCAGATCCCTTATGTTGGCCTCAACTTTGCTGTCTATGAATCTCTAAAAGACTGGCTGCTGAAAACCAATCCATATGGACTTGCGGAAGACGGGGAGTTGGGGGTAGTGACAAGGCTGGCATGTGGAGCTGCTGCTGGAACCGTCGGCCAGACTGTTGCCTATCCACTTGATGTCATTCGCAGACGTATGCAAATGGTAGGTTGGAATCACGCTGCCTCTATCATAGCTGGCCAAGGGATGAGTAAAGCACCTGTGCAGTACACTGGAATGATCGATGCGTTCAGGGAAACGGTGCGCAATGAAGGTTTCAGGGCTCTCTACAAGGGTCTTGTTCCCAATTCTGTAAAGGTTTGTGCGGCCATCTACCTATTAACCTAGTGGACTAATTTTCTATTATTGGGATTATGATTCAGGTTTACATTATTTCAGGTGGTGCCATCTATTGCAATTGCGTTTGTGACATACGAAGTTGTGAAGGATGTTCTTGGAGTAGAAATGAGAATCTCTGATTAAAACCGAGCGAGATGATAAGCAAAGTGATGTACCAGGTATAGTTTAGGTGGAGTGGGGATGGGATTAGAAAGGTGTTATGTTGCTGAGGTCTTGAAGCCGATATTGGTGTTCTAAGCAGTCGTCAGTTATATATACAGACTTCAAATATATATTGTTTCTTGTCAATAATCTCAAGCAATAAATTGTCTTGCATGGCTGGACAGAAGCTTCTTGGCTTGAAATGATTTCGACTTTTCAACATTTATGGTCCATATTGAGATTTTTTTATGCTATGTTTTTGCTACTTATCCTGAGCTTCCCTGTAGAATTAAGTGTTCTTTTGGTAGGACTTTCCTTCTTCGGAAAAAGGTTTGGTTTTTGATGACAAAATGATTAACTTGATAGCTTCTTTGGATAGCTCACGCAGGGGCTGCAATTTTTCTTTGTGTTCACACAAACCAAGTTATTATAATATTAGGTGTAATGAATTATTTTTATATGGAATATTGGATAGATAAAGTTTAATATATATAATAAAAAAAAGTCCATATGTCATAAGCTCAAGTTTTTGGGATATTTTAGTATTTAGTTATTATAGTATTTCGATTCGATACTCCCAACAAGTGGTATCAGAGATTCAGGTTTAAAATTATACAAACTCTTAAAACCGAAATTACCGTGATGATGTAATTGAATTGAATTGCATGTTAGTTTCTCCTAAAAAAAATTAATCAAAAAATAAGATAAAAAACCGTTAATATGGGTCACATGGTGAAATTGGTCGAAATAAAAGAGTTCTTGATTAAGAGTGTTAAAATTGATGTGGTTAAATCACACATGAAGGAAAATATTGTTATAATATCAGGTGTGATGAATTAGTCCCACAGCGGATATTGGATATTCCAAGAGCTTACGCTTTTGGGATAGTTTAATATGTGACCGATTATATTAATCCGATTTAATATTCTTTTGACTCTCCCAACAAGTGGTATTAGAGCTTCAGGTTCGAAATTATACAAACTCTTAAGACCGAAATTACTGTAATGATACAACTGAATTAAATCGCATATTAGCTTCTCCTGAAGGGGGAGATTGTCATAATGTTAGGTGTGATGAATTAATCTCACATCGGATATTGGATAGATAAAGTTCAATATATATAATGAAAAAGGCTCATATCCCATGAGCTTAGGCTTTTGGGATATTTTGGTATTCGGCCTACTATATTATTCCGATTCGACACTCTTTTAACTCCTCCAACACCAAGTATCGTCGAGATTTTTACATAAAAAAATAACAAAAAACAAAACAAAAGCGAAAAATAAGATATTTTATTGTTTGAATTCCTTCTCGCTAATTTAACTCCAATGTCTCTACATGCCTGTGTCCATAATAATATGTGTCAATCTAATTCCAATTGCTCCGCCTTATTGCCAAGCTGTGTTCTTGGTCTACTTAGCAAGCATGTGCAGTAATTAACGTGAAACATGATCTCCAGTGTGCTTTTCTGTTTTTTGTTTTCTAGTTTCATAACGCTAATTGCAATTTATTTTAATTTTGGAGCATTCATAAAAATGATGACTTAAATTAACTTATTAGCTTGATGAGTTGTTGGGTCCTTCTAAAATGTTTACAGTGGAAAAAAGCAGATTGCAAAAATTCGCATCTTTATATGCCGAGGCTATTAGAATAATATTATCCTAATAAAAAACGTATCTTTGACCATCTCTCATTAAGATTTGTATAAAAACAATTAAATGCCATGAGTTCATATTGAATTATGGTTGGGGATGGAACATGGACATGCTATATTCTGGTTCTGATTTGGATCTACATTTTTCGTGGCTACGATTTATTTTCTCACCTGCAAGAAAATGTAGGTTAGAGATGGCTTCGAGAAAAACTCTCTTACGATCAAATTAATAGTAAAATAAAATGATAATTTACATACCAGAGAATCTCTGAGTTTATGAGATTTTATAAATTGTGTGGATTTTGATGTAATTTGAATAGTTGATGAGATTCAAAGATATTTTGTAGTCAATTCCTTCAAAATAATCCATGAGGAAATTTGTTACATTTTTTGTTGTCATTTTTAATATTTATGATTGTATTTAATGTGAGTATTTCAAAAAACTATAATTGAGATATCTACATTTAATAAGCATTTAATGTGTAAACTTACTAAAATGGTATCATATTATGAATGCTTTGATTAAGTGAAAAAAGTTGTTGACATCATGCTATAAAGTTAACTTGGCTAATATATCAATTTGGATAGAGGGCCAAGTTGGTTTCGACTTGACTTGATTTTTGCTTACTATTTGATCTCCCAGTGGGTTCGACGAACCGATCTCCAATCATTGCTCCCCCTTAACTTCTTGATGCTGAGGTTGGTGGGTGACCCTTGGTCGATATTTGAGCAACTAAGGCAGAAAGGAGTAGACATTTTAATAGCATAATGATGTAACATAAACCACGAAGGCTCGAAAATCTGATGCTGTGGTGTTAATCTTGTAGGTTTGACAACCTAACGATATGGCATCAATTGCCTCCTTCAATTACATATGCATTTTTGCATGTAGGTGAGTAAAACTTAAATGGGACAACTAAGTTAATGATAACATGTAATAATTAATTAGTAAGGTGATGATAGGCCATAAATGACTAGCAGAGAGTGGAGAAGGCATGACATTCTTTTTCCTTGTCTCCATGCCAATAAAGTAATTAATGGTTGTTATGTGTCCCATATGTGCCCCACAATTATTTTCCAACAGAATACCTCCTATGTATACCTCCTCAATTCTTGAAATTTAAATCTCCTTTATAAGGGGAGATCATTAATAATATGGAGTAATTATCCTATGCATAATTGTGGAGTAATTAATTTTATTTTTTTTTGACAGATTTTGTGCAAAGCTTTGCTTTTCCCATAGCACAACTCATCAAGGATGTACTTATGAGCTTTGATCTAGCTCCCCCATCAGATCGTTACAAACTTGTGGTGGGATCTAGTGGCATTCCTAGTCTTATGTATAATTGAGGAAGTGGCCCTTATCATGTTCTCGTTTTGCAAGACCTTCATAACTAGGGTCACCACAGCGACTAGTGGTATTTCTTTGCCCATTCGGGTAGGAAGTTGTTTGGCAATCATTTGAGAAAAATTCATAGTTGGACCAAGTACCTAGTGGTTACTTACTTCACCAAGGAACTTAATGTCAAATCAGGATTCAACCCTGAGGGAAGAGTGAAGATAAGAAGCGCGGTGCCTCTAAAGAACCCTGGGGAAAGGTGAAGATGAGAAGTAGTGCCTCCAAAGAAGAGGTGAATAAGATCATCTCGTGGGCTAAGATGTCATGCATGAAATAACTAAATCAACTTGGGGAACCACGGCTTCATGCCTGGTGGTAGGATATTTAGGAAGGGGGTGAGTTTGAGGCATTGGTGACAGAGATGAGCTTGGTGCTCTACCCTCCTCAACAAGTTCCTTTGAGCAACTATAAAGGAGGTTAAGGTCTAACTAACAATTAATGTGTCATTGAGGTAGGTCATATGAGAAAGTGAGACACCATATGCTTTTGCAGATGTTAAGGTTGAGGCCTGAGCGGTGCCTTTCCTTCCTCGCCTTCATCAACGCTGCCAAATGGTGTTGATGTTCAATCTCAAGATAGAGTAGGCTAATGCTGGTGTGGCACCTTGAGTTTGTCCACTCACCTTATTTTTCTTTCTCTCCTCCTCCTTCTACCCTTCGCCTCTTTTATTATTCTCTCTCATATTTTCTCCTTCCTTCTTTTCTTATCCTCATCTTGTGGGGATACAGTTGCAACAATGGAGTCACAACTCGATCTTGCCAGTGTAACCTCTACCTCCACTAAATGAAATATAAGAGAAGAACTAACTCTTACTCACCTAACATCAACGTCTTCTCACCATAATAAATTCTTAAATCTAATAGAAAGACAAAATAAGAATAAACACAAAAAAATAGAATATTATTAATAGAAAATTTTTTTTGTTATAATCTTAGATTGTAAATATAATCCTTTAATAAACTTAAAGTTCTACTTGGTGTAGATTAAAAATAAGATTTAAACTCTATTATTAATTCTACTTAACATATCTTAAATAAAAAAGATCTAAATTTTATTTCTTATTAGGGTAGGACTGTTAACTCATAAATAAATCCTAATTTTGACTAATATAAATACTGAATTAACCAAAATAGTAAATAAAAAATTATAGAAATTGATCTTCGCTTTCTAATAAATAGTTTTTACTAAATTTAGATGAATATCGTAGGAGATATGACCTTTGAACTGTAATTGTACTAATTCTAATGTATCCTAATTGGAGTTAGAATTCAACTTGGATTTAATTTCTGATTTTACTGTAAAAAAGATATAATTATTCTACATAAAAAATTCTCCATAATAAAATGTCCTACCTGAGGTAGCTCCTCCTCTATATTAGTCTTTAGTCCCTATCACTTAAGACTATTACTAAAGAGGAGTTTAACAACCTCTATGTCGAACTGCAAGCTCTCACCGAAATAATTGATAGCTAAAATAACCTTTCCATCCTACTTCCAACCACACAAAGCCTTATAGTTATGCTACTCCAACCCCTACTACTATAACCATCTCCTCTACCATCCTAAACACAGTCACAAAAACAAATATGACTAGCTTCCCAACACCTCCAAGAGCATCAAACCCTAGCATGAACTACAAGCCTAGCAGCCCCACCAAACAAAAACCGATTCACGGGCCCAACTATCTCAACCTCCAGAACAACAACCTCCCTCAGTCAAAAGCATATTTACTCCAATTCCAAGCATCATCTTCTCAGCCAATGTGCCATCACATATAGCTAGATCCCCATTTACCCCTCTGAGAATTATCATAACAAGCCCTTTGGCACAATTTCTTCTCAAACAATCTCCACTGCCAAGTTTCAACTTCCTACTATTGAACTGCGCATGAGGGCTTTTAACCCAGTAGAGTATGCTTATAATTATTAGCCCATCATGGAGGTCCATGGGGTGATAGAGGCTTTGTTATGTTGTGCCTTTCCACTATCTCTCTAGGACAATGCAACAATATGGTATTTTTCCTTCCCATCTACTTCAATGACAAGCTTTATTAACTTGGGTCAAAAGTTTATCACTCATTTGATCTCCTTTATTCTCCAAAAGAAAAAATTCAACATCTCTATTAACACTTCAAAAGCAAAAAAGGAGAGTCTGTCATGGCTTATATTAGCCACTTTAATGATAAGAAGTTATAAATTAGTAATATTGACAACTCAGTGATCCTCGCTACAATGGTTAGCAACCTAGGTTCTAATTGACTCTTCTACTCGTTGGCGAAGACCCCACCCAAAGCTATCCTCTTAGCTTGCAAAGAGTGCGACTCGGCACTTAGAGCTTTGTGGGAGACATAAGAGCAGAGGAAGCTAATGCCTAAGAGATCGAGATCCAAAACTCGTCAAATTGAAGTAGTCTCTTTCACTCCCTTTGAATACTTCACATGGAGATCACAAGGACTACCTTGTCTAACCTTCGTCAATGAGGCGTGCCCAAGGTCTTATCAATCAAAGAAAGTATTATCATGTTTATCAAGATTATGGGCACATCATTGAACATTGTGAAAGTCTTCAGAGGAAGATAGAAAGGTTGATTCAAGAAGGCCACCTTAAATGATTAATCAAAGGTGAAAGGCAGGAATTTGAAGATAAGGAGAACCTCATCCTCTAGGCAAGAATACGCACACTGCCAAAGTAATAAGCTAAACTAACTCCCCTTGCAAATTAGGAACAAGCCTAGCATGCACCAAATCGATGTGATATATGGGGGTCCGGGATTGTTGGGTAGCACAAGGGCTACTTGACACAATACGACACATCGAGCTGTAAGTTTTGGCAGAGTTTGCATCCCAAAGAGGATAAAAGTAGAAGAGGTTGGTACTACACATGTTGATGAAGAAATTAATAAAATATTTTTCTCAGTCAAAGATATGCAAGGAATCCTATCCTTACTTGATTATGCATCGACAATCAGAGCTATCATTGAGAAATCATTGGGTAGATATAATCTTTATCGACATTGAGAGTTTGACAAATATAATGTATAGTTTGGCATTTTGCCACATGCACGTCGGTAATTAAACTTTGACGTTATTTTGCGGACTTTCTAGTGGAACTTACTTTTGACTTGATCACTCTACTTAGCACCATTGGGGAAGGAGGCAAAGACTCCATGATGACGATTGAGTTCACAGTGGCCCTAACCCCATCCACCTATAATACCATCTTCAACAAGCCACTCTTGAATTGCCTAAAAATATTCATGTCCACGTTTTATGTCTTGGTGAGGTTTCTTGCATATCAAAGAGTAGTTGAGGTCGGGAGGAATTAGTTGATGACTTGACACTATTACAAAGTCTCTTGAAAGAAACCAATGATTTCTCTCTGAAGAGAATAAGTTTTGGAAACATCAAAGCAAGGCTCACCTCACACGGAAGGTAAAGAACCTACTATTAAGAGAAGATGGAGAAGAATCAAATGACCCTAATTAAGAACTTGATGACAATCAACCTTGACGATGTGAGACAAAAAAGCTCTCAATATTGGTGGGAACTATTTGATTATCTCAACGAGAAGTTGGCCCACTTCTTGAGCAGTAATCAAGATGTCTTTGAAGAACTTGACACTGATTGATTTAGCCTATCTTTTTCTCCATTTGTTCTATCTTGCACTTGTATTCTTCTATACCCTTCGGTTTTCTTATTTTTATGCTCTCCAGTAATTCTCCAATTTTTTCCAATTTTTTAAGTTTTTTTCTTCTCAATTAACCACAATTTCTCGAAAGGAAAATGAAGTTCACTTCTTCTAATTCTAGCACCACCCCTAAGGCTTATATTATGCTTACTCAGCCTACTCTCTTTGAAGTAACTATTCCGTCTATTGGTTCTTCTAGTCAAAGTTGGCATTTAATTTGCCACTATTTTGGGGTTGTTTCATGTGTGTATTGATTTTTGGGTCATTTGTGTAGTCATCGGAAGGACTCTTACAGTCTTACTCTAGTAGTTTTTGTTTACTAAGATATTCTCCGCAATCAGAATGTTTATGACCTCATCAATGAGTTTAAACTTCTTATCAAAACTGAGGACTTTGTATTTAATTAGAATATCTCATATGATCATGAGATAATTATAATCAGCAAGAATTTAATATGCTGACTCACTAAAACAACATAATATCTTGTTATATTATGAATGCTTTGATTAAACAAAGAGAGTTGTGTCGACCTCCAGACTGTGAAGTTTATTTGATTGATATGCCTTTCTGAACAGAGAACTGAGGTAGTTCCGGCTTAACCTGTTTTTGACTTGTTGATTGGTCTCCTAGTGGATTTTGCGAGCCAATGTCCCATTAGTCAGTTTGATGAAAATTCAATATTAAATCATAGAATTGTTCTATATATCAATCCTTTTGAGAATATTCTACATATCAATTTTAATTGCACAAATTTTGTAAGGTGAAGTATACGTATCGCAAGTAAACTTATAATCAAGTTTTGGTTCGATAGCTTTTTAGTCTATTTTAACTGCAATCAAATTTTCGATCAAATTATTTTTTATTTTTATTTAATTTAAATTTATTTAAATTTAAAAACATTATATATATATAATGTTAAATAAAAACTTTTGGGTAAAAAATTATTTAAAATATGAGAAAAAAAAGTGCAGCAGAATTCAATCTCAGTCTCGGATCAACTTAATCTCGGATTAAGTTCTTAACTACGTAAGCATATTTTAGTAATAAAAATATAATATAAAAATATAAATAATATGTTATAAAGTTCAAAATTAAATTTCAAACTGAGATATTTTAATTTACACTCAAACTAATATTTCCGACGAAATTTAAAATCTTGACAGCAACACTCTGCCTCTACCTCCAGCTCCGGCGACACCGCTGCTATCACCACCAACTTCGTCTCCTCTCTTCTCTCATCATGTACATACACAATCGAATGCCCATCATTCTCTTCACCGCCCTCCTCCTTCGTCAGCACAACGAAAGGCTCGCCGCCGAAATACCAGTCGCCAAAATCCCTCCTCGCGACCACGCATTATCCCTTCCCTGCGCATACGCGTACCGGCCTCTTCTTCCGACGTAGTCGGGATTCACGACTCCGAACTCCATCTTGGCCATCGATAACGGCGTTCTTGTGACGGTGGCGGCGCCACCGCCGCCGTAGAGGTCGATGCACACCATTTCCGGGCATACCTGGACGACGTCCATGAGATCCAGCGCGTGCTGCGGGGATAGAATGTTGGGTGTTTTCTTCCCAGGCGTCCACCGCGTGCGTGATGTTGACCGCGGGAGAGTCGAACCACCGCAGCTCCGCCAACGTCCGAGCGCCACGTGGCAGCATGCCGATGCGTGGCGGCTTTCCTGGGTTGAATCCTACCAGTGACTGGCCCAGGAAAGCCATGGCCATCGGGTTCACCACTAGCTGGCCATCGGGGATGATGGCAAAGTGCTTGGTGATGGCCAAATCGTGCAGGAACGGCAATCCGGGGGGGCCAATGGATGTTATCGGCACGTCGGGCAGCTTGTTGCCGTCTCTGTCGAAGTGGAAGTACGAAATGGAAGGCGGCGTCAGACTGAAGTTGATCGCGAAGGCCTCATCGGTGGCAGGGTCCTGCTTGGGATGGGCGCACATCCCGCCTACCAGACTGCCGCCGAAGTCCTCGCGGCCGAGGGTGGAGATGTCACCGTCCTCCGGCGAGAGATAGAGCGTGTAAGGGAGGTCGGGCTCGGTGACGGCGTAAAGCTGGCCCTGGAGGTAAGCGATGTTGGTGTTGTCAACGCCGAAGCATTTTTTCAAGTCTTACCTCGCTGGCTAGTGCTCTTAGGGCCATCAGTGCGCCGTGTGCGACGACGGGGCCTTCATGAAAGCTGGCTAAGGCGTTGGAGATGACTCGTTGACCGGCGGCACGGTCAAGCAGAGACATATAGGTGCGGACGTAGCGGGAGGAGTAGAGGGCGGGGGAGCTATGGCCGGCAGGAGGGAGAAGGAGGGAGTGAATCATGCCTTCGCTGTCTAGGAGGTGGCGAGGGCCGGAGGGGAGGAACTGGCGGTTGGGACCGTTGCGGATGTAGGCGCCTCCGGCAAGAGCGTCGGGGATGCGGCCTCGGATGAGGGGGCAGAGAGTCGGGGGTAGCTCGTCGACGGGGGCGAAGTTGCCGGAGAGAACGTGGCGGGGGTCCACGTCCATGGAGTGGTGGCGGCGTGTCGTGTCGATGAAGGTGTTGATGTGGTCGTCGACGGCGTTGCAGAACGCCGGGAGTGAGAGGACGTGCATGGTGGACCAGAGACTGAGAGGAGACGGAGAGCATATCATCGGCGTGCATGCGATGCGTTTATAGTAAGCTCTCAAATCTCGGTTTGGTTTCGGTTCGAGGTGGGTTGAAACTGAGAGATTTTGGTTGGGTTTCGGTTCGGTGGGTTGATAGAGGCATAGAAATAGATTTCAGGCTCTTTTAGAAGCTCCGGGAAGGATACACGAGCACCCCGCTGTTGTGTTATTTATTTTTTGTTTTCTCCTTACCAAAATATAAAAATTAATTTTTTTATCTCTCTCAATTGATTATGTGAAATTAAATATAAAGAATTCCAAATTTTATGAAATTAAATACTTGTAAGAAAACATACAAAATCAGAAAGAATCAATTTGAAACACAGAGTCTCATTGGATTTTTTATTGAGGTTTTTAAATAATGTCGAATCTTTAATCAAATTTCCTTTTAAATCATCGCTAAGAGGGGTACGAACCACAAGTTTGAACAAGAAATTCAGAAACTTCTCAAAACAATGGAAGGAAATTTTTTTATTAAAAATATCAACAACTTGATCAACTGCTGATATAAAATGAATAATTAATTATCTCTGAGAAACAATCATATATAAAGTGGTAGTAAATGCTAATATGCTTTTGTACAGGGCATGAAAAATATGATTGGTTGTTAGATAAATAACAAGCAAATTGTCACACTATAGAATAAATAAAGCCTTTTGTTGTCAATAAAACACTATGTAGGCATTCAAGAATATACACAATTTTTGTAGGATTCAAGCCAGTCTAAAATTGGAGGAATTCATGACAAAGTCCAATGAGGAGCTACACAATAACCTCATTATCAAAAGTATGCGACCAAAAGCTGTAAGATTGTTGACGATTATCTTGATATGTTTGAAGTATTCAATCATGAAAAGCAAATTTTTTTGTAGTTGATGAAGTTGTGTACCAAGTTGCATAACTTGGACTTAGTTTTGTTGGAAGTAATGTCTTTCCAAAGTCTATCATGTTGCAAGGGAGAAGTCAACGCTAAAAAAATTGAGAAACAATTTTATAATCAACCAAGTTTAAGATTCAAATAAGAGCAAGTTGGTAATGCATCAACCATACATCATAAGCTGGATTGGGGAAAATTACAGGATCAATACTCTTTTGGATGAAGGAGGAGACGATTTTCCATACAGTTGTCGTGGAAGCCATGGAGAATTAGAAATGCCTGACACCATATAAAATTAAAATTTTCAATCTTTCTCAATTATGTAAAAATACTGGTCATTGGATCCCAGTATTTGTGAGATATAATTTAAAGCAAAGAATCACCTTGAATGTATGAACGAAATTTTTAAGTCATGATCTACGACAGGAATTCTTTTATGGTCATCGAAATAAAACAATTCCATAATTCTGAAAATCGCGATACATGTCAAACATCTAGGATGTGCAACCCTAATTGTATTATTATCTGCAATATAGCAATCAAGCTAGTTTGTGTTCATGTACGCTTCATCAAACACGTGTACCAATTGATGTAAAACACAATCTTTAACCTGTTTTTTGTAAATATGTTATAATTTATCAACTGTGGTAGCTGGCATCATCCTAGTTTGGATTCACATGGATTATGATATTGAAATTCAGGTCTGTTCTCATCTTTGCTAATACTGGTTAATCACAATTATTTCATTTCCTAATCCTTATTCAAATGTGCTCCTTGCATAGAAACATTAACCGTATCGTATTAGATGCTTCTTCTGAAAGAAAACAGGCCATGAATAGAGATTTTTGAGGCACCATAAATATTACTACGATGACCAGATACAAATTTTTCCATGAAAAGAAATGTGTTTTTTGTTCCTTAACAGTAGATGGTCTTTCAGAGTGATGTTGAAGGACATCACTGGTTTGTTCTTACAATAACAAAGGAGCCAAGCATTTGTATTGCCCTCTGATAGCTAGCCCATGGCATACTTCTGGGTCCAACTCCTTGCGGTTGTCTCATACTTGGTCCTGTCTGTCTTGTACATATGAGCAATCTCCGGTACCAGTGGATCATCTGGGTTAGGGTCTGTCAGAAGAGAACAGATAGACAGCAGTACCTGGGAAGCAGACATGCGAATTGGAATACAAGCAAAACAAAAAAGATGCACAAATAGGAGCAGTGAAGTAAAAACAATAACCTTGGAGATGGTTAATGCAGGACTCCACTGTTCCTTCAAGATGTCAAGGCAAATGCTTCCATTGCTGTTAATGTTAGGATGGAAGACCTTTGTCCTGAATGCCACCTGCAACACCACAAGAAATGACGTTGGACATTGCACGACCGAAATTAGTAGTTCCATGTAACCACTAGAATTAGCATACACTGATCCAAATCACAGCTTCATACTTCTGTCTGACGGTATCCAATCACGATTTCTACGAACAAACCCAAACCTCAGCTTCATAATTCTATTCAAAGGTATCCAATAATGGTTTCTAGGAACAAATCCAAGACTCAGCTTCATAATTCTGTTCAAAGGTATCCAAACATGATTTCAAGGAACAAAATGATGCATCCATTGAAGCAGGAATTATTTTGTTCCCTTGGGTGATGATGCTTCAATTTACCAAAAGCAGCCTGGTTTCATGCCTTTGAATGAACTTGCATCATATTGGAGTTTGCAGGAAGGGAAGTTGGAAGGAAGGGCAAAGGGAAAGCAGAGCAGCAATGGCACTTGAACTTGAACCCAAATTGAGTTTTGGCGTTGGAGTTTGCAGGAAGGGAAGTTGGAAGGAAGGGCAAAGGGAAAGCAGAGCAGCAATGGCACTTGAACTTGAACCCAAACTTGAACCCAAATTCCTCGATGCCTCCTCATGAAGGCCTGAGGTCAGTATATATAGAAACCAAAGCAGATGCGATAAGAACGCATCTGTCGTTACAGAAGAGGCGATAAGTCAAAAGCTACTTTTACAAAACTTCTTTACATAAAGCGAGATGCTAAAGGAAAAGTTAAAGAGGGATAAGATGCGAAGGGGCATCTTATCCTTATTCCTTTCTTCTGGCATGCTTTCCTTCGCGCGCAAGGTTGGGAAATCCTATTTAGAACAGAAAGGCGGGCAGCCGCTGTGCTGAGTCAGCCATGAGTTTGACTGCTGTTTCGAGTTGAGTGTCGATCTGAGTCATAACAGGATGCCACTGGGCCCAGAAGTTGCCCGTGGTTTTGCGTTTTGCGCGCTTTGTGGCTTCAGTCAATTTGAGGGCGTGCAAGGCACGGAATTGTTGCAGAGCAGTAAGTGCTTCCTGGGCACTCTGCCGTTCCAGCTGCTGAAGCTTTCTCCTTGTGTCGTCATAGGTTGCAAGGGACGTGGGGAGGTCCCGTAGGTGGTGTAGTTGTTGTTCATACTGGCGCACAAGGTGTTAGCTGCTGCTAGGTGCTTCTGCAGCGCTTGAGGGGCTGCTTGTGGAGCTTCCTGCAATTGCATGGCTAGTAGACTGAGGGCCTCCAGATTTGCGGGTACAGGCCATCCTGAAAAGATGAGGGAAGTGATTAAGCGAAAGAGGGCATCAGCCAGTTGGTTATCCCCTCTGTCGATGTGTTCGAACTGGATGGTAAGCCCTGTGCCTGTGATGTAATCGGTGAAGGCGAGCCAGCGTACGCGGGAAGGCTTGTTGTTGGCCGATTTGTTGAAGAAACTAATAATGACTTGACAATCGTACGGATTGTCAGCTCAGCTTTATCCAGATAATAGATTTTGAGCGCCTCCAGTGAATTCATAATGGCAAAGAGTTCCGCATCGATAGTAGACTTCAGCGGTTGGAATTTGCCGCTAGCATAGGCGCATATCCTTTCGGCCGATTTGGGATCAAATTTCTGGGGTTTCCATTTGCATACCCCGCCCCAGCCTATCATGCAGTCATCTGTCTCTAGGATCATGTAACTGTGGTCTGGTGGTAGTTCAAGATCAAGCAGTTGTTGCACCAGAGCCTTGATTTTAGCGACTAAGTCCCAATCCTGGGAGTTCCAGCGTTTCTCCCCGATTGGACTTGTTTGTGCATAGAGCGGCCCGAGTAAAGTCCCCAGATTCGGGATGTAGTTTCGGGCGTAATTAAGAATCCCGAGCCAGGCTCGGAGACCTTTTGTTGTCATGAGCTCCTGCTCTTGAAATGTTGCGATCTTTTTGATGATATCGGGCTGTAATTTGATTCGCTGATTACCAAGGACTGCCCCTAGAAATTCCACTTCAGAGACCGCTAGCTTCATTTTGGTTGGGCTCAGGATCAGCCCATGCATTTTGCAGATCTGAAGCATAATCTGCAAATGCTGCTCGTGCTCAGCTGCAGAGGAAGAGAAGACCAAGATATCATCAATATACACTGCGATGAAGTCTTCTGTTCCTTTGAAGCAATGGTCCATCTTTCTCTGGAAGATGGCAGGTGCATTTTTGAGGCCGAATGGCATGACGAGCCATTCGTATAAGCCGTCTGGTACCCAGAATGCTGTCCATTCTACGGAATCCGAGTGCATAGCTACTCGGTGAAATCCGGACTTTAAATCAAATTTCGAGTAGATTGTGCTTCTACTCACCTTCCGTAGGATGGTGTTGATCCCGGGTAGGCTATACTGGTCTTTGTTGGTGATATCATTGAGGCGTCGGTAGTTAAACACCATTCGCTCCTTCCCTTTGAGTTCTTGGCCAGTCTGAGGATCAACATAGGTGCCGAAATTGACGATGATCGCAGTGGTGCGATGCCGGCTTTTGCTAGGACGGATCACTCCAAGGTCCAAGAGAGCTTTGATATGTTTGGCATAAGCTGCTTTAGCTTGTGGGGTGATATGCTTCAAAGGCCGGTCTTCAATAATGAAGTCCGGGTTCTTAATGTCCAGCTGGCATACTACCTTGTTCTTGGCCCAATGTTGGAGCGGGTTGTTACCAATATAACCCTGTTGTCGGAGCTCATCCAGTATTGAGTTTAGCTTGTTGGTGAGATGTTGCATTGGTTGTGGTGCAGCTGAATACTGTACTGCTTCTTGGATTTGTAGATACTCATCCTCGTCCAGCTCCAATTCTTCAATTGCTGCTGCAGTGGGGACAGAGGGAAGAGTATGAATTGTGGTTACGTTCTTGTAAAACGTAACCGTGTTGCCTTCAATGCGGACGCCGCCCTGCATGGCGCGGATGAAGTTACAGCCCAGGATCATTTGGATATCCTCCCCTAGTTTCATTGGGAAGGCATACGTATAAGGGATCCTGAAGCCATTCTCCCCGATCAGCATCCGACCGAATTTCAGTTTTTTGTTGGCCGAGGTTCGTGAGTTGATGCCACTGAAATGCACCAGGAAGGGATTATCTTCCAGGGCATCATCAGGGGCGCCTTGGTCAACACAGCAGGTCGTTGCCCCTGTATCGAAGATTGCATTAACCTCAAATGGCACAACATTGGGGATATCAAACTTCACCTTGAGATTGTACAGCATGTTCTTCGTTCGCCTCGGTTGTGGCGGCACCCGTGTTTCTGCAGCGAGGAGTTTTTGTGTTGTGTCGACGAGAAACACGTTCAGGCCGTCGGCATTGGTGTCAGTGGTGTCAGCGTCGGCAGCATCATCAGCGGCATCATCAGCGGCATCGCTCACTCCCACCACGCTTGCGTTTGCGGGACTGGGCGTTGGTTGTTTGAGGGTGCCGCGCTCACGGTGGAGCTGTTGCAAGTCTCGTTGGAGGTCAAGGCGCTCGAGCACCATGCGATCCAGGTCCATGGTAGCATGTTCGAGCTCGTGGTACTTATGCTGCCACTTCGCAGCCTCTTGTTTCCAATGATGATTGTCCTGGTGAAGAAGGAGGAGGCGTTGCTGGAGAGCCTCTTTCTCATCTTGGGTAAGGGCGAGTTGTTGGTGTAACTGTTTCCTTTCCCCTTCACAAGCAGAAATATAATTTTGTTGTTCAAGAACTAAATCTTGAGAATTGTACCTTGGAAGGGAAGCCTGGGCAACTGGAATGCGTTTGTCAAAATAATACGAGCTACACCGTCCACAGACCGTCAGCTTGCAGGTTGGACAGTGCATGCGGTAGCGTTTTTGAGAGGGCGCCTGGCAGCAACAGCACTGTTCGTAGGCGTCTGGTACATCTTGATTTACCTCTCACATGTGGCTACACTCGTATTGTTGTTGGGATACGCAAACCATTGCACGGTAACCGCCTGTGGGGCCAATCCACCAGGTCCGATCTTCTTCCCGGAACATAAAAAGCTTTTCTTCCCGGACTACTGTGTCTTCCTCTCCTTTGGAAAAGCTATAAATAACATCACTGGGGTCGTCACCTTCTTGGACAGACACAATTTCGCAGTCTGCTGGGAGGTCAAGTTATTCAAACATTGCGACGCGCTTCACGTTACGTCGCTAATTGGAGCATTCTCGGGCAAAATGTCCCTCTACACCACACAGAAAGCACCGACACCGTCTGTTTCGGATCAGGTGCTTCTTTTTCTCAATCCTCGCATGTGAGGGATGTGGTTTTCCTTTATAAGTAGTGGACCGTCGGACACCAAACTTTCGCTTGGGTCGTTGATAATACCCAGGGATGGGTATATCTTGACAAAATGAGAGGTCCTTAAAGGCCCGTGTGAAGGCCGCTTCTTTGCATGCTTCCTCTAGATACTTATAAGTAAAGAGAATCCGGGGATAAACACCAATCGTATTACCTTGGTGTTTTGTAAGGCTGCTTTAATCTTTTTGCCAATGTTCCCGGGCATCTTTGACCACAGCTTTTCTGATAATTCAGGGTCAGTGAACAGCCGACCAGTTCGGGATGCGACCTGCATGTAGTCATTGAGGAACGGGATTATATCCCGTAAGTTCTGGCAGGATAGTCGCTCGAGATCCCGATAGGCCTCTTCTTGGATGGCTGTCGAGCCTTGATAGGGATCCTCCAGGGCGAAGATGGTTCGTATTTGTGATAAAATATTCTGAGTCCCGTCCGCACCATCTGCATGATCCAACAGGTGTTGGTACTCCATGGGATAGACCATCCGCCACTGGATCCATGTTAGCTTTTCTGATTCTCCAAGTAAATTTTCAATAAACTCGGTTTTTGTCCGAGGATCTGTGAACCCTTGGAGAGCAACTGTGTTTTTAGTGATGGACTCCCAACGCATGAAGACATCATTGAATTGCCCGATTTGAGGGGACATGACGAATATCGCCCCTGATTATTGTTGAGCAGAAGGGAGATTCCACCATTCTGAAGTGTTCTTGGCTTTGAACCTTAGATTTTTTGGAAAATAGCCTCCAGTTGTCGGTCCCTGGCTTGAACCGGGTTCTGTGGGTTTAGCAGCCGGAGGATAGTTGACCGGACCCATTGTTGAGTCGACTGGGGGCCTGTAGTCGGAAACAACAGAGGAAGAGCAAAGCCATTCTGTTGGCTCTGTTCGTTGTGGTGCTCGTTGGGGGTATTCCATATCCCAGTTTGTTTCGCCGAATGCAATGAGCTCTGGATTGCTTAAACCAGCATAATACTGTAAATAATCACAGTATTCTTCTGGGTCTTCATTTGGGTCACAGCTGTCCTGACACAAGGTGGCGAAGAGATGGAGGTTGTCACCAGTTTCCTCCTGCGGAGAAGCCATGGACCGGAGTACAGAGGCCCTTGGGCGTGTATCTCCTGCATGGGTTCCGCTCGGTGGAGTCTGGCTTCTTCCTCCTTTGGGCCGCCATACCTGCTGCGGTCGTTGAGCAAGACGACGTCGCCACTTCCGCGCTGACATCACCTTGCGAGCTAGTTGCTGGTGCTCGCCTTCCCTAGTGATGGTAGGTTGCTGTCTCATGGTGCATGTTCGAGCTCGTGGTACTTATGCTGCCACTTCGCAGCCTCTTGTTTCCAATGATGATTGTCCTGGTGAAGAAGGAGGAGGCGTTGCTGGAGAGCCTCTTTCTCATCTTGGGCAAAGGCGAGTTGTTGGTGTAACTGTTTCCTTTCCCCTTCACAAGCAGAAATATAATTTTGTTGTTCAAGAACTAAATCTTGAGAATTGTACCTTGGAAGGGAAGCCTGAGCAACTGGAATGCGTTTGTCAAAATAATACGAACTACACCGTCCACAGACCGTCAGCTTGCAGGTTGGACAGTGCATGCGGTAGCATTTTTGAGAGGGCGCCTGACAGCAACAGCACTGTTCGTAGGCGTCCGGTACATCTTGATTTACCTCCCACATGTGGCTACACTCGTATTGTTATTGGGATACGCAAACCATTGCACGGTAACCGCTTGTGGGGCCAATCCACCAGGTCCGATCTTCTTCCCGGAACATAAAAAGCTTTTCTTCCAGGACTACTGTGTCTTCCTCTCCTTCGGAAATGCTATAAATAGCATCACTGGGGTCGTCACCTTCTTAGACAGACACAATTTCGCAGTCTGTTGGGAGGTCAAGTTGTTCAAACATTGCGACGCGCTTCACGTTACGTCGCTCATTGGGGCATTCTCGGGCAAAATGTCCCTCTTCACCACACAGAAAAGCACCGACACCGTCTGTTTCGGATCAGGTGCTTCTTTTTCTCAATCCTCGCATGTGAGGGATGTGATTTTCCTTTATAAGTAGTGGACCGTCGGATGCCAAACTTTCGCTTGGGTCGTTGATAATACCCAGGGATGGGTATATCTTAATAGAATGAGAGGTCCTTAAGGGCCCGTGTGAAGGCCGCTTCTTTGCATGCTTCCTCTAGATACTTATAAGTAAAGAGAATCCGGGGATAAACACCAATCATATTACCTGGGTGTTTTGTCTCAAAGGCTGCTTTAATCTTTTTGCCAATGTTCCCGGGCATCTTTGACCACAGCTTTTCTGATAATTCAGGGCCAGTGAACAGCCGACCAGTTCGGGATGCGACCTGCATGTAGTCATTGAGGAACGGGATTATATCCCGTAAGTTCTGGCAGGATAGTCGCTCGAGATCCCGATAGGCCTCTTCTTGAATGGCTGTCGAGCCTTGATAGGGATCCTCCAGGGCGAAGATGGTTCGTATTTGTGACAGAATATTCTGAGTCCCGTCCGCACCATCTGCATGATCCAACAGGTGTTGGTACTCCATGGGATAGGCCATCCACCACTGGATCCATACTAGCTTTTCTGATTCTCCAAGTAAATTTTCAATAAACTCGGTTTTTGTCCGAGGATCTATGAACCTTTGGAGAGCAACTGTGTTTTTAGTGATGGACTCCCAACGCATGAAGACATCATTGAATTGCCCGATTTGAGGGGGCATGACGAATATCGCCCCTGATTGTTATTGAGCAGAAGGGAGATTCCACCATTCTAAGGTGTTCTTGGCTTTGAACCTCAGATTTTTTGGCAAATAGCCTCCAGTTATCGGTCCCTGGCTTGGACCGGGTTCTGTGGGTTTAGCAACCGGAGGATAGTTGACCGGACCCATTGTTGAGTCGATTGGGGGCCTGTAGTCAGAAACAACAGAGGAAGAGCAAAACCGTTCTGTTGGCTCTGTTCGTTGTGGTGCTCGTTGGGGGTATTCCATATCCCAGTTTGTTTCGCCGAAAGTGGCAATAAGCTCTGGATTGCTTAAATCAGCATAATACTATAAATAATCACAGTATTCTTCTGGGTCTTCATTTGGGTCACAGCTGTCCTGACACAAGGTGGCGAAGAGATGGAGGTTGTCACCAGTTTCCTCCTGCGGAGAAGCCATGGACCGGAGTACAGAGGCCCCTGGGCGTGTATCTCCTGCATGGGTTCCGCTCGGTGGAGTCTGGCTTCTTCCTCCTTTGGGCCGCCATACCTGCTGCGGTCGTTGAGCAAGACGACGTCGCCACTTCCGCGCTGACATCACCTTGTGAGCTGGTTGCTGGTGCTCGCCTTCCCTAGTGATGGTAGGTTGCTGTCTCGTGGTGCTGTGAGGCTTCACGTCGCTGGGATCGACGTCCCATCCTGTTGGGGTACAAGGGAAAGGGGCAAAGAAAGAAGGAGGTGCTGAGTACCTGACGTAATAGTCAAATTTACCACTGGGTTCTCCCAAGGTATCCCATCGTGCTTTTGGTTCTGCTTCCTGTAGTTCGTGCAGTAGGACGGCAACAACTTCATCCTCCCCCTGGTCAGGAAGAGAGGAGTATTGGCTGAAGCTGAGGGAAATCCGTCCGTCCAAGAGTGTATGACATGCTACCTCTGTTGGTACTAGTGGTACTGGCGTGATGCGAGAAGGCTGGAGAAGCCAGTTCATCCCGCATAATTGGGCAGTGGAATACTGCTTCCCAGGGAGGGCGCGAATACCGTGGCTAGATTGATCAACCAATTACGCCTGTGACCTCATAGGCAAAGGCCACATTTGGGGTATTTGAAAGACGCCCAATGAGTCCCCGGGTGATGAGGATGTTCGCCTCACCACACCGCCAGGTGTCGTATCCCCGAGTCAGGAGTGAGATTTGAATATTCCTGTAGAAATCCCCCAGTGTGAGCATCATATCTGGGATCAGATACACCAATTGACTTCCTTGTGTGAGGTCGACTTCCATGGTGGCAATCAGATACTCCTCGGGGACGTGTGTGGTGGATTAGCGAGCGTCGTTTGCCATAAACACTGAGACCACGAGTTCCGAAAAATCCTGGATTGACCCCTCGAGTGGCACAGAGGCTGGACCTAATAAGCCCACCGCAAGGTCAATATTGGGAGAGAAGTAGGTATTGGTGGTCTGGAGAGTTGAGGCTTTGAACTCATACGCTGATCAATGTGTCCTCACTGCAAAAGGCCGCAGTGCGCGTAAATCTGCAAGAGGCAGTAACTGCCAGTCGGATGAGCATAAGGGATGCCCTTGTGAAAGCGTAGGATGTTCTAGTTGTTCTCGTCTCATGTTTAGCAAGCCTGGATGCAAGCTAGTACCCCACACTCGGAATCCAGAGTATCTATATTGGTTTCCCACAAAATCAGCCATACTCTTGTATGAACACCTTCTTACCAGCTAAAACAACCGCTTCGTACCAAGAAGCCCTGCAAGCCGTAGAACCCATAGACAATCCAGCAAACGGTTTTGTGAAACCTAGTGATTGTATTAACACCTCTGCCCAGAACATAGCCATTATTAAGCAAAACAATACCCAAATTCAGCTGTTAGTCCAAATAGCTGAAACTTTAAGAGAAATTCAGGTTGACACCAAGTTCCTCAGAACACTACAAAAGAAGAACCCTGTTCTTCCTGACTCTTTACTCACAAGGCTAGAAAATTTGTCTCTCAGCCCTAAAACCAGGCCTCCTGAACCACGCGGGAGACTGCTTGTGAAGAAAGATCCTTTACTCATTTTGCAGGAAGAACAAGCCAAACTCAATGGCAACATCGCAGGTCATGCTGCAGCAGGAACAACTACCCAAGCCCCTGGTCGAGGACCAAATTAGGGAATACAGGCGTAATCGACGCCGGCTATACAACACACAGCAAGCCAAACGACGGATGCTCCGTCGACTAACAAATCAACCTGCTTCTCAGCATATCCTGGAGCAGCACCTTGACCCCCAGGAACAGCTCCGGCTATCTATGCGGGAGCGGGCAGCTATCGCCCCCGCTGAAGTACTTTATCACTCCCGGACGGACGATGAACACCATCGAGTGTATATACATCGTTCGGAAGAGTCCATCAGCTGCGTAGGAGACGCACAAGTGGACCGAAATTTTATTCAAGAAGAGAGTTATCAGCATCTCGTCAACAGTAAAATGAAATTCATTCATCTTGGAGTTCTGCAGATCCGCCTGCAAATCTTACATCGACATGCTGAGGGCACGATGGCCCTTATTGTCTTTCGTGACAACCGCTGGCATGGTGACAAAGCTCTGATTGCCACCATGGAAGTCGACCTCACACAAGAAAATCAATTGGTGTATCTGATCCCAGATATGATGCTCACACTGGGGGATTTCTACAGGAATATTCAAATTTCCCTCCTGACTCGGGGATACGACACCTGGCGGTGTGATGAGGCGAACATCCTCATCACCCGGGGACTCATTGGGCGTCTTTCAAATACCCCAAATGTGGCCTTTGCCTATGAGGTCACAGGCGTAATTGGTTGATCAATCTAGCCACGGTATTCGCGCCCTCCCTGGGAAGCAGTATTCCACTGCCCAATTATGCGGGATGAACTGGCTTCTCCAGCCTTCTCGCATCACGCCAGTACCACTAGTACCAACAGAGGTAGCATGTCATACACTCTTGGACAGACGGATTTCCCTCAGCTTCAACCAATACTCCTCTCTTCCTGACCAGGAGGAGGATGAAGTTGTTGTCGTCCTGCTGCACGAACTACAGGAAGCAGAACCAGAAGCACGATGGGATACCTTGGGAGAACCCAATGGTAAATTTGACTATTACGTCAGGTACTCAGCACCTCCCTCTTTCTTTGCCCCTTTCCCTTGTACCCCAACAGGATGGGACGTCGATCCCAGCGACGTGAAGCCTCACAGCACCATGAGACAGCAACCTACCATCACTAGGGAAGGCGAGCGCCAGCAACTAGCTCGCAAGGTGATGTCAGCGCGGAAGTGGCGACGTCGTCTTGCTCAACGACCGCAGCAGGTATGGCGGCCCAAAGGAGGAAGAAGCCAGACTCCACCGAGCGGAACCCATGCAGGAGATACACGCCCAGGGGCCTCTGTACTCCGGTCCATGGCTTCTCCGCAGGAGGAAACTGGTGACAACCTCCATCTCTTCGCCACCTTGAGTCAGGACAGCTGTGACCCAAATGAAGACCCAGAAGAATACTGTGATTATTTACAGTATTATGCTGGTTTAAGCAATCCAGAGCTCATTGCATTCGGCAAAACAAACTGGGATATGGAATACCCCCAACGAGCACCACAACGAACAGAGCCAACAGAATGGTTTTGCTCTTCCTCTGTTGTTTCCGACTACAGGCCCCCAGTCGACTCAACAATGGGTCCGGTCAACTATCCTCCGGCTGCTAAACCCACAGAACTCGGTTCAAGCCAGGGACCGACAACTGGAGGCTATTTTCCAAAAAATCTAAGGTTCAAAGCCAAGAACACCTCAGAATGGTGGAATCTCCCTTCTGCTCAACAACAATCAGGGGCGATATTCGTCATGCCCCCTCAAATCGGGCAATTCAATGATGTCTTCATGCGTTGGGAGTCCATCACTAAAAACACAGTTGCTCTCCAAGGGTTCACAGATCCTCGGACAAAAACCGAGTTTATTGAAAATTTACTTGGAAAATCAGAAAAGCTAACATGGATCCAGTGGCGGATGGTCTATCCCATGGAGTACCAACACCTGTTGGATCATGCAGATGGTGCGGACGGGACTCAGAATATTCTATCACAAATACGAACCATCTTCGCCCTGGAGGATCCCTATCAAGGCTCGACAGCCATCCAAGAAGAGGCCTATCGGGATCTCGAGCGACTATCCTGCCAGAACTTACGGGATATAATCCCGTTCCTCAATGACTACATGCAGGTCGCATCCCGAACTGGTCGACTGTTCACTGACCCTGAATTATCAGAAAAGCTGTGGTCAAAGATGCCCGGGAACATTGGCAAAAAGATTAAAGCAGCCTTTGAGACAAAACACCAAGGTAATACGATTGGTGTTTATCCCCGGATTCTCTTTACTTATAAGTATCTAGAGGAAGCATGCAAAGAAGCGGCCTTTACACGGGCCCTAAAGTAGCTTTTGACTTATCGCCTCTTCTGTAACGACAGATGCGTTCTTATCGCATCTGCTTTGGTTTCTATATATACTGACCTCAGGCCTTTATGAGGAGGCATCGAGGCTCTGCTTTCCCTTTGCCCTTCCTTCCAACTTCCCTTCCTTCAAACTCCAACGCCAAAACTCAATGATGTATGTGCAATTTCAATGATCAAGATTTTGCTTGCAAATAATTAATAGTATTTCCAGAATGGATAACTACCAACCAAATAACCTCATTCTAGAGTCCAAACACTTACATTTTGCTAAGGGTGAAAACACAGGAAAGAATCACTGATCTGATGTGGAATCTGATCAAACATAAACTTTTTGAAAGGAAATGACCAAATGAGAATATATTATTATTTGGAGATGGACTTTTCTAGGGTCTAAGTATTGGTTTGTAAAATCAATTAACTCATTTGCACCTTCCAAGGCCACAAAATCCTAGATTGATCAACAACAATATGTAGAATAAAGGCATATGATAACACCAGCAGAATAAAACATTGGCATAAGATGACAATATGTAGAATAAAATGTCAACAACAATAGATCAGTTTCATACCATGAAAGAATGGGCAAGAGCCTAAACTACTTCAGCAAGGAATTTCCATCAGAAGCAGTTCACAAAATATATAGAAAATTTTGAATAGGAGCATATGCGACAAATCAGTCATGAACCAACCATTAGTTTTCCATTGTCCAGTATAGAAACAACATGAAAAACGTGAAAAAAGAAAATGGGGAAGTTGGAAATATACAGATGTTATCCCATTATTCATGTTGTGCCACATATCTGAGGCTTGGAAGATATGACTATTGCTTTGCGTCAAATGTTCATAAAGCAAGCTAACATTCAATGATGCAATATCATTACATTAAACTAAAAGAAAAGAATACACACAACACCTTTGGTGGTTTAAATGGATAATCTGGAGGGAAGTGTATGGTGACCAGAAAGACTCCCCCTGCATAAGGACTGTCTGGAGGACCCATTAAAGTAGCTTGCCAATGGAACATGTCCTCCGCCACAGGACCTGCAAGCACGATTGATAATCATAAGCAAGATGAACAAGCCATATCGACCAACCCAGGAAGAAGGGAAATACAGGGGAAAAGACATCAGTCATAAGACTCATCCTGCCACTCCTGAGCTATCTTAACTAGGTTACAAACTAACAAATGATATACTGTCAATAATCTACATAGTTGACAGAGGAAGTGCTGCAATGAATTATGAAATACTTCGCACACATTTGAAAATTGATATAAATTAACTTCAAAGTTCAAGACAGTTTTGTTGTGATCATAAATTATTCTTGCATATAGAAAGAATAACAACAACAAGTATTGCAGAGAGATGTTAAATATAGCTAAAGATGAGGTTCAGAAGACACCAACGGTTCAATTGTTCTTGGAAAACCATATTCGTTATCCTAGCAGTCGTAAGACATGAAATACTCAACTGGTTCAAAAAAAGAAAAGTTATTCAGCTGGAACACGAGCTCCATTTGGGTAAAATGGAAGAAAAAGGTATCACAAAACAATTGAGTCTCTCATGTAATAGAAGATTGTTGAAGGCTGTTTGTCAAAAAGTAAAGGCCTCAAAGAAAAACTCAATCCCCTTCATACTCAACACCATGAATGGATCAATCAAGAAAATTTGCAAGCAAACCACAAACACTTAGCATAGATGCTTCTTCTTTCACTACTTCTCGTGGCAACAACCTCTATCAACGAAAACACAGGGTAGCATCATAATTTCTACAGGAGATCTCAATCCAAGCACTACCAATCACTCAGAAACCAATTCGACACCCAATGTTCGCACAAAAACAAAAAAAAAAAAAGAAAAAGGAACAGATCCGCATCTACTAACAAAGCAACAAGCGAAAACACACCAAAAAACGGAGCAAAAACGAAGGAAATCCTAGATCAGAGGTACCGGCGCTGCAGGACGTGGGGGGGTCCTTCTGGAGATCCTTCAGCTCCTTGAGTATCCGCTTCGAAGCCATGGCCGACCACCTGTTCCATCCGAAACCCTAGATCAGTGAGACCATCCGCCAGAGTAAGATCCAAAGGGATCAAAATCGAAGGAGAAAGTGAAGGAGAACCTAGAGAAGCGATGGATCCGATCGCTCTCCCGAGCGCCGCGTGGCGAGGAGCAGAAGAAGGGGAACGGAGAAGTCGAGGATGGAGATCTTTTATGGTGTCGTATAATTGGGATTAGATGGTGGATAATTAATTTTGGGTTAAATTAGCGTTATAATTAAAAGGAGTGATGATAAGACCGGGAAATGCGCGCGTGCTTCCGGTGGGCCTGGTGAGTGTTTCTGGTTCGAACAATGATAGAACCCATTTGGTCATGCACCAGAGTCGTCAACTGCCACGTTGCTCTCCTCCGTCAAAGAGCTCGGCACCGAAAAAGTTTTGGGGTCTCTCTGGAACGGGATTAGGGCTATGATGAATTCATCCTGACCAAATTATCTTTTAAATACTAAAAATTTGATCAAACTAATATTATTTAATTTAATTTAATTATAAATAAAAAATGATTAAAATGTCTTTATCTCCCCCGACGAGCTCCACGCGCGAGCTCAGCCGGCTAACTTCACGTGCAAGCTCGGCGCCCAAGCTCGCTGCCCGAGCTGCCCGGCGAGTTCGCCAGTGCCGGACCTCGTCAGAGAAGACGAAGTCAACGGCGGTGGCGAGGATGACTACTGAGGACAAATTTATCTAAAAAAAATTTAAAACACCCGCTAATCAAATCGTAATAAAATAAGATTTACTTAATCCTATTATAATTTTACATTTTACCTTTTTCTTTAATCTTGACTTTGACTCTGATTCTGTTCCAAACGGGCTCTTGAGTTCTCCCAACTGATATGGCTTATTGTAGCTTAGTTAGTGAAATTAATTTATTAGTAATATTTAGAGAAATTTGAGAATTAACTCGACTATGAAGCTAAAAATATAGCGTTTTTGAGACTAAATTTCCAGAGTTTGCCAAAGGGGCGCTGACGCCCACTTCCTTCTCATTTACTTGACCGGTTTGAAGCCCCCAAAACCTAAATCCATTGGCTTACATCCCTGAACCGAACCCGCCCGATTCCTAAAGAAATTTGAGTTTGATAGAAATGAGATTTTAGCATATAACACCTAATCATTTATTAAAATTATAATAAAGTCGTTGGGAAACATTTTTACGTTTTGCTACGAAACCCACATATTTTCAATATTTACAATAAACACTATTTTTTTTCTTCCTAAATATTTTAAAGTAAATTCAATATTGTTTTATTTTATTTTTAGAATACATCCAATTACAAATTAAAAATTTTAATTATCTTTTATTTATTCATTTCAAACTATTATTAGAATAAAAGTTAAAAACTTGGGCTAAAATTTTAGCCCAAGTCAAATTACCAGTCAACGGGGAGGAAGCGGCCCACTTCTTTCAAAATGCAATCGCCACAACATCAACCTAAGACTGTGAATAAAAGTATAAAAATGATTTTTTTTATGTCTAACTTTTAATTTTTTTGATTGTCAAAAGGTAAGAAAATGGCTGAAAATATAATCATTTTTGTCCATTTTCAATATTTGATTATTTACAGGTGATTCATTATAAATTAATCAACTTTCAATTTGAAAAAAAAAAATTTACTTTCATATTTTTTGTTCTAAAATGACTTTTGAAAATAAATATAGTGATATTTAAAATAATAATAATAATCTCACTATAATAATAATATATTTTCAAAAAAAATTATATGAATTTTAAATAAATAATATTTACACAAAAGTATAATTATTAATATATATACTATTATTTATTAAATAAATTTTATAAAAAAATATTGCAAAAATATTATTATATTGAGATTATTAATATTAATATAATTTTAAAATATTTTTAATTTTACTTATAAAATTAATTTGAATAAAATACGAAAGTGAAGTTTAATTTATTTTTATTTTTGAATTTGAAATAAACTGATTTTTTGGAACTATTTTTATATAATCAAATGAATAAAATGAATCAAAAGTAATTTTATAATGACCACTTTTGTCTACTTTTAATCAATTAAATAAATTCCAGATCACTGTTGAGTTAACTCCAATATTAAAATGGGAACTCTCAAATATATATATATATATATATATAATAGTAAAAATAGGAGTGACATAATCAATATATTAGGATTTTTCTCAATCTATTTTTATTGTTATTTTTTTTTGTAAACATGATATATCTATTTTCTTGTCTTTTACATAAAAACCTAGTTTATGAGTAACTTTTATGTTTTGAAATGTTTCTCCTGATGATATGACATTTAATTACAAGTAAATTAATAGTTTTTTATAATCACAAAATCGCTTATTACTTTTTGATTTTAATTATAAATCGATAGTGATTATCATTGATTTTTTTATTTTAATGGTGGAATAATATAATAACAAAAGTGATTATTGAGTTGTTGATGTGTCAAAAAATGAATTAAATGTTACAAGATGGACTTCTTACCTCTCAATCATTTGAAAATTTTTTTCATTATTTACACAAATAACTTCAACATTATACGCGAAAGTATTGAAATGATAGTGGATTACCAAAACTAAATATTGACGTCATCAGTAGTTTACATAAATATTCTATTTTCAGAGGATGTTTATGCAAACGTCCGCTCCTCTACGAGAAGGTTTTGGATCTATCGATCGATCTATCAGTCATGGAAAAAAACCAATCGCTACCGTCCGTTTCAGACCCATCAAACAATCCCCACCATTCGAATTTCGCCACGCTGGCAATCCAGTACCTAACGAACGTCACCGTTGATTCGCTAAACAATCCAACGGCTACAATCCAACCAATTCATTCCCCATCTTCGCGGGAAACCCATTTCATCATCCCCCAAAATTCCCAATTCCCTCTTCTATAAATTCGCCAAATCCCCTTCCTTCCGATTCAATCTTTCCCAAACCCTAATCCTTAATTTTGATATTTTCCTTTTCCTCCAATGGCGCGCACTAAGCAGACCGCCCGCAAATCTACCGGCGGCAAGGCTCCGCGGAAGCAGCTGGCGACAAAAGCGGCGCGGAAGTCCGCTCCGGCGACCGGTGGTGTGAAGAAGCCCCATCGCTTTCGGCCCGGTACCGTGGCGCTGAGGGAGATCCGGAAGTATCAGAAGAGCACTGAGCTGCTTATACGCAAGCTCCCGTTTCAGCGATTGGTTCGCGAGATTGCCCAGGACTTCAAGACCGATCTCCGCTTCCAGAGCTCCGCCGTTGCAGCGCTCCAGGAGGCCGCCGAGGCGTATCTTGTCGGGCTCTTTGAGGACACGAACCTTTGCGCGATTCATGCGAAGAGGGTCACGATTATGCCCAAGGACATCCAGCTTGCTCGCCGGATCCGCGGCGAGCGCGCTTGACGTCGGCGGGTTGTTGCGCGTTTTTGTGATTTTGTGTAAATCAGGGTTTGTGGGTGGTGGATGCTATTAGGTTTTATCGAAGGTTTTTTTTTTTTTTGTGCTTTGATTTCTCTTCAAATTTCTCCTTTTTGCTTGTTTTGATCCCATGTAATAATGTGCGGGAGTCTCAGTGGGTCTGTTTTTCTCTGATTAATAAGGTGATTATCTGTTAACAATTTTAAAGTTTAGTTAAAATTGGATTATGATTCACAGTGTTTCTTGCGAATGTGAAGAAATAAGCTTTTGGGAAAATTAGAGAATTCCTTTCAGAAATTCAGATAAAAAGACAATTGAGTTTTGTTTGATTTGAAATTATAGTTAAGGTCAAATTCAAATTAAAATAAAAATGGTTTGATTAAACTTATGGTATTTGAATGTTAGTTTGATTACCAAATTATTTATTAAAATATAAATAAAAAAAAAGATGATAAATTATTTTAAAATAAAATAAAATAAAACTAATTTATTTATTTTTTATTTTTTTAAATATTAGGTTAATTAAAAATAGGATTATTTTGATTTTAATTTCAAATCACACGTTGTAGCTGGGCCTCCGAAAATTGGGCTTCAACGGAGTCCAAGCGATGCTCCTGCCTACTCGTAATATTTCCATTATTATTTCTTGGGAAAAATAAATAAATCGGTTCGGCACGCCTCCCCTATGCCCGGCAATTCCCGATTCTCTCGTCTTGCTCTCAACCCTCCTGGCATGGACTACGATTTCAGGGTTCGGCCGGCTTCGGGGAGCCGCACCACCGGCTTCGTGGCTCCGACGTACCCTAAGGTCGGGCAACCTGGCCCGGCCGTCCGAGCTCCCTACCCGCATCCAACCTCCGCTTCTCAAACTGGTATTTTCTCCTCCCGGATCTCGATCTTAGCTATTTCCTTCTCTTGTTCAGTTTTCATCGTTTTCTCCTATGATTCAAAGCCCTAGATTGATGATCTCCATCATGAGTCTGTTTTTTCCCTTTGGTTAATTGATGAGTTAGTGTAATACCCTTGCATAGTAATTTTTAGTAAGATGAATTTCATGTCTTATGTGTCATTGGGTGCTGGAGATTTCTGAGTACGCTCTGTGTTTGTGTGTGGGTATCTATGATTCTATTCGCCGATTGAGTTATTCATGGTTGATTCCTTACCTTCAGTTGTGCCTTGGTGTTGTGATTCCGTATTTAGATGGTTTCTTGTTTGTCAGTGAAAAGTATTTTTCCTTGTTTTTGCAGCTGGATTTGGCATTTAAGTCACAATAAAGCCAGAATATCAGATTCCGGCCCCGGTGAGATTTGTAATTTAATTTCTGATGTAACTTGTTTTCTGTTACTTATGTGTATCATTGAAACCATGGTTTCTAGTTTCAATCAAAATATTTTGGTCTGTACTCTAATTTCAATTTTAAAAGGTATATTATTTATATTTATATATTATATTCACATTATAAAGTATTATTAGTGTAGTAATTAAGACTTTAATCTGGACCACAACAACTTTTTTTTTTCATATTTTTAGATATTTTTACCCAAAAAAATTTTATTTAATATTTTTTAAAAAAATATAAATTTTTTCTCATTTTTAATTTTTTAAAATATTTTTAAATTAAAAATCAAATTTTAGTTAAAAATTTTAAAAATGATTTGATCGAAGTCGAAATGGGACCGTAACAACCGACATGAATCGATTTCGGTGGATGTCGAAATTAATTCCGAAATCAAAATTTAAAACTTTAATTAAAATAACTCTCATTATACTAACTAATGTTGATGAGCTCCCAAGTATCACCAAAGTCCCATATTTTATGAATAAACCATCTAGTCTCTTCATATTTAGGGATCTTGATAATGGGATCTTAGGATTATATATTCAGTTTAAAGGCTGCTATTTACTAGCTCTATGTTTAGGAAAGCATATGTTATACTTTTTCTAAGTAATTTTTTTCTTAGGATATAATAGTTTTTTTTCCGAAGTAATTTTTTAAGTTTCAAAGCTAAAAGTTGTGTCTCCATGCCTCCATAATGGATATCACATTTTATTTGGTATTTAGGCATCTAAACCATCCTCAAATGTCTCATGCATGTAATTTGGGTTCTCTCCTAGTTATGTTCCATTATGGCCCCATGCCGTTCCTTGCATTTTTTCTTTTTATTGTAACATCTTACTACAACAATTCTAAATTATTAGACTATATATTCTTCATTGTAGCATGTAGTCTTCAGGATTTTATTGTTTAGTTCAATTACGATGATATTGTGGTGTGACATTTGTTAGCATGCAGTCCTCAAGATTAGACTTGACAATTCGAATTTATGGGTTGAGTTTGGATCAGATCAAACTTATAGTATTATATTAAATGGGTCAATTTGAATCCAGCTCGTTTATTAAACAAGTTAAAATTTTGAATTCGAGACCTAATTTTTAAATCGATGATTCGGCCCAATTCGAATTGACTTATTTATTAAATAGATTGGGTTTGGGTTATGATCCGATTTGACTCAAATTGATTTATTTAATTAAATATATCATAATTTGACCTGAATTGATTTAATTTACTTGAATCAATTCGAATTGATCCGAATTGATCTAAATTGACCTAAATTAATCAGATATATTTAATTAATATTAATAATTTTAAAATAATTTAAATAATTTAAATAATAATATTATTAAAAACTAATTATAATAAAAAATACTTAATTTATAAATAATAATTTTAATCTTACTAAAAAATATTATAAAATAAAATATTAAATAATTTTAATTAGTTTGATTAATAAATGGACTGATCCAACCTGATTCATTTATAATCCGATAAATAAACAGGTCAATCGGATCGTAAATGGATTATGCGGGTATTACGACTTGAATTTTTTTGAGTCATGATAGGGTTAATCCGATTACAATTCGAATCAAATTATAACAAATCTGAACCCATTTAATTTGGATCAGGTTCGGATCAAGTTAACGGGTTGGATCATATATTGTTAGGTCTATTCAGGGCCTTATTCCATGTAATTCTGAATCACTATGCAATATATTCTTTGGTCTTTGTTTTCATTTTGGCATGCAGTCCTCCAGATTTTTATTTTAGTTCAATAATTATTATGATATTGTTGTGTAATGTATGTTGGCTCTATTGTTTGTTTCAGTGAGCATCCAATAATAACTTCAATACTTTCTCCTGTACTTTATTCTAGTGGAACTAAAATAGTTACTTAGAAATTCTTATAACAAGGACTGATAACAAGAAGAAATTTTGTCAGGAATTTATTGTGTTTCAGCTTATTCCAGAACCACGGATTGATTTTAAGCTAGAAAATATTCTTGACTTCAATTGAAAGGAACTTCTTCCTTTGGTGGTTTTTATTGAGGACTTAAAACAATAAATATGTTGATTTTTCTCTATTTTTAATAACATGACAATGACATGAAGATTTGCCTTGTGAAGTATACTCTTCCTTGTAAAGTTTTTCTAGACATCCTAAGAATAAGATGTTTTTACCGCCTTATTTATTTCTTCGAGTTCAAGCCTTTTTATTATTTCTCCTAAGAATAAGAGCTTGAGATGTAAGTGTAATATAGTTGTGAAGACACGAAATTGAGCATACTCACATTTGAATGTTCTTTGTTAATTTTGCACTTCTTTGGCTGATTGGGTTTCTGTGCTACTGTTTCATGTGTTAATAATTTCTTAATATTCATGTTCTCTTCTAAATTACTTTTTCAGCCATCTCTAGTGCCTCAAATGGGAGAGATCCCTAAGAGCAACTTTCAATTTGACTTCCATGTAGAGAGAAGAATACTTGCTGAAGCGTAGAAAGAAAACCAAAACTGGAGTAGATTTGCTGCAGAAAACCAGCCATCAAAAGCTGCAGCTACAACTGCAGTATTTTATTTTACCTGCAGATTTAGAAATGTTTTCAGATATGTTGTTGCATAACTTCTGTTGTCTAATTGAAATTTTCTGATTGTTTTGTTCCGAAGTTTCCTCAAATTTTATTTTGTATACAATTGAGTCTAATATTTTCTTGCTTTTCAATTCACCCATCGCCCAACTCTTTTAATGGAAAATGCAACGTGAGCCACAGCTACTTTTGTAGTTTTGAACACCAGTTTTAGTAGGTCAGATCTAATGCATCTATATCTGTATTAATATGAATAACTATCAATACTTGATGACCAAACTAAGCTTTTGTTTCTAAAAGATGATTTTTCTTATAATTTGATATCCATGAGCATGCAACCTGAAACCCGTCCCTTGATACTGGCAGGTCTGTATTTTTCTTTAATCTTGGTTTATCTGACTATTGTGGCTGAAGTTTAATTAGAGTTTTTTTCTTCAAAAAAGAAATTTGAGATAGTGTA
Organism: Trichopus zeylanicus subsp. travancoricus; assembly: GCA_005019695.1. Classification (NCBI taxonomy): domain Eukaryota; kingdom Viridiplantae; phylum Streptophyta; class Magnoliopsida; order Dioscoreales; family Dioscoreaceae; genus Trichopus; species Trichopus zeylanicus. The sequence continues at coordinate 280,580 of RXID01014482.1, read as the reverse complement.
GCCATCAAGTACAGCTATCACAAAAAACCAGAAACTTTTGGTTAGGCTTTTGTATAAAAGATATATGTAAAAGACATATTGAAGATGCATGCGTGGCCATGGGACCAGGACGTGAAGCTGTATCTCTTGCGGTTCTGAATTATGGAGATAATCCAATAAAGCTGCTTCTGCAACATTTTTTTCCCCTCAATTAAGCATCTTTTCTTTTAAATTTTCTGGAAAGAAATATAGAGATTCTCAACTCAGAAATCAAAGCCTGATGGTTGGAAAGGATATTCATTAGATGCCTGCTGACCGGTTATCAATTCTTTGAGTTATAACTTATGGTGCATTCTCATACATGAATGAAAACTTCTAGAATTTCCAGTTTTAAGGAAAAACTTTGCATCAGAGGATTTCTGATTAGGAAATGTCATATACTACTATTGGTGCCATTAGATACTTATGCGAGTTCTGATCTTTTCCATTATTTGATATTTTCTTTTCAGGTGAGGGAGTTTGTGAAAGGCTACAACCTGCTTCACGAGATGGGCTTCTCATCAAAAAATGTTGCTGAAGCGCTTGCTATGTATGACAATGACACAGACAAAGCTTCAGCACATTTTCTCAACAGCTCTTTATAGAGTGAGTGGGATATTCTGTTTGTCAATACAGCCAGATTGTGGGTTCGCTGTGCATATTACAAGATAAAAGCGTCCAGTTTGTCCTTGCGTTCTTTGCGGAACTGGTATGTTGTTAGTTATATATGATTCGACTGCATCATCGGCAGAATGATGGATACATAGGTTTGTTTATCAACTATTTTTAGCATTGTGGAGTTGGATCATTTTCTTTTATCAAATGTATTTAAGGATTCCAGATACCATGTGATGTTGCAGGACTTGTTATACATGTTCTCCGGCCATTATGTCCCTTATTTTTGTTTTGCCATCGTTTTCTAGTTTCAATTTTTTTTGCTTTTAGATACCATCTTTCAGGTTTTTAATCGCCAAGCCAGGCTCACAGCTAGCTATTGTTTGGAAAAAAAAGGAAAAAAGGGGTGCTTTGGTGAAAAGAAAGTGAAGCGCTATTTGCAAATGTTTTTCACATATTGACAGCCATGGGATTTTTTTTAAATTTGAAAAATTATTAGTCGTTCTAAAATGCCCCGAAAAATTTGGAGCTCGGTCTGCCGGGCAAAGCTGCGTAGTAGAATAAAATGTCCTATACTAGGCCCGCTAGTTCAGCTATTAAAATCACGTTAGCCCAAATCTCAACAAAAAATCAACGGACGATACGCCCCACAGGCATACGACCAATCTCACACCAGAAACCGAGTCCTCTCGTAGCAAAATTTCCTCGTCTCGCGCCGCCTGGCAATATAAACACATCCTGTCATCATTTCATTCTCCGTTTCCTTCCTCGCGAGATCCCGATATCCTGCACGAGAGAGCAATTGGATCGAAGATGAAAGACGCCGATGTCGCCAAGCAGGTCCAGCAGATGGTGCGCTTCATCCACCAGGAGGCTGAGGAGAAGGCCGCCGAGATCTTCGTTTCCGCCGAGGAGGTAGTCCCCCGCCGATCGATCCCTTCCATTTGCGATCTCTCGCTTGCTCTTCTTCAAGTTGGATTGATCTGTTCTTGCGCGATCTGGACCTTTTTTGATCTGCAATGTTGTTGTAGGTCGCCGTTTGTTTCGCTAGATTTTATTGCTGTAATTTTATTTCTTCGGAGTGATAGAGATTCGAATTTTAGCCGAAATTTTCAAGAAGTTCTTAATTCATAGAGTGCTTCAATAGTCGAATTTTAGTTCATTTTGGAAGAACGAAGTTACCTTATATTTTTCTTAAAAGTTTTCGTGCATAAGATTTGTCTGTTGTAAGTGATTCTTGTTAGAATTTGGACTATAAATCATGTACATTTATGCATAAGGACATGTAGACGTACATGTATTGCATGAAATTATTGTGTATATATTTTTATTATATGGTATAAGGACCCAATTGAGATGATCTATTTAATTTAGGGTCTTTGTCATCTAAAATACAAGTGTGGTGGCTAAATTGTAAATGTGTAGAATTCCTGGGGTTTAATTGTTAATTATTGATGAACTAATTAATAATTAACCCATTAAGATTTATGGGTATGGTTAATCCATTAAGATTTATGGGTGTGGTCCCTGACTGTGGAATTTAGTATATAAAGGAAAAGGGATTGAGAAACCCTGAACATCCATCAGTCATCAAATTCCAAACAGTCAGAAGACCTTCTCCCAAAACCTAACTCCTCCAGCGCCGCCATCTTCTCCCTAAGCACCGCCTCCGGTGACTTCGCCTTCTTCGCAGCCGGAGCGCAGTGGACTTGCTCGGGTTTCAGGCTTCTTTAATCTACCCAATGGAATCAGGGTGTTCTTCATTTTTCTCAAAGATCTGACATGAATGTTTCTGGATTATCAATGGCATGTTCCCGGAATTTCTTTCAATTGGCATCAGAGCCAGTTTTCATGTTGGGTTGTTGAGAATAGAAAATTAGTGTTAGACTTAAAAAAATCTCCATCTTCTTCCCCGATCGTCCGCTGTGCTCCGGCGGCCGGCAGCGAAGGCGGCGGCGTGCGGTTCGGCAGCGTGCGACGCTCATGCGAGCTGGCGTCGTGTGCAGGCAGCACGGACCCGTCGGGCTGCGGCGGCGTGCGGGTCCGCTAGCATGCTGCTGCACAGGCTGCTCGGGCTGCGGCAGCGCCTGCTTCGGCCCGACGGCATGGGTTGACGAGGCCGGACGGCGTGACGGCGTGGCAGCGCGGCGGCCTAGCGGCGGCGGCGGTGGCTGCAGTAGAAACAGCGGATTAGGGTTTGAGGATGGAGAAGAAGATTAGTTTTGGTTTTGGTTTAATTTAAAGTTGGTTTTGATTTAAGTTTAGTTTTAATTGATTATGGTTTTGGTTTAATTCAAATGATGGATTCAATTACTAATATTTTTAATTTAATTTGGTTCAAGCAATATGTTGCCAAAGTAACCTCTATTGTGTAGATTGAATTAAACTAAAAAATATTTGGAAGGCATTACATGCTTGAAGTTTCATGCGGGTAATAACAGGCCCAAATGAAAGTTATTATTTGGCCGAAATTAAAGCAGACATTACATGCTTGAAGTTTCATGCGGGTAATAACCGGCCCAAAGGAAGGTTATTATTTGGCCGAAATTAAAGCAGACATTACATGCTTGAAGTTTCATGCGGGTAATAACCGGCCCAAAGGAAGGTTATTATTTGGTCAAAATTAAAGCAGACATTACATGCTTGAAGTTTCGTGCGGATAATAAACGGCCCAAAGGAAGGTTATTATTTGGCTGAAATTAAAGCATATTTGTGGTAATAAATATGTGACAATTATTTGGTTTTATCCATGTGAGTAATAAGTCGGTCCAAAGAAAGGTTTATTATTTGACAGGACTTTATTGTCAATATTTGATTGTCACACCAAGAGTACCACTTAAAAATTGAATTTTGTCCAAAGACTTAATTTCAATGTTGTGCTAGGTATCTTGAGATGGGATTTAATTCCTTTTTGTGAGCAGATTGTGTTTTGAATTTTTGTTCTCTTTCAGTTGACTTTGTGAATGATTCTGCTGTCACTGCCAATATCAATGACATTCCAGTGCTCAATGGGAGCAATTTTAAGACTTGGAAAAATAAGGTAACTATAGTCTTGGGATGTATGAAACTTGACCTAGCATTGAGGGGGCCACGTCCTGCACCTCTTAGGAGAACTTTTGAAAGGTGGGAACGCTCTAACCGCTTGAGTCTTATGATAATGAAAAATACTATCCCAGAGACATTTTTGGACACTATGTCTGAGGAGACTGATGCTAAAAGGTTCCTTGAAACCCTTGAAAAACACTATATGAAAAGCGATAAGGCGGAAACAATTGCAGCCTTAAGAAAACTTGTTTCCATGAGGTATAAGGGTAACGGAAACATAAGGGAGTATATTCTCGAAATCTTTAATCTTGCAGGAAAATTAAAAACACTAAAATTAGAGCTTTCGGAAGACTTGCTCATTCATTTAGTGTTGATTTCTCTTCCTCCGCAATTCAGTCAATTTGAAATGAGCTATAATTGTCAGAAGGAGAAATGGACAATGAATGAGTTCATTTCTCATTTAGTGCAAGAGGAAGACAGGATGAAACATCATAAAACCGAGAGTGCTCATTTGGCATCATCTTCTTACGGACAAGGCAAGAAGAGAAAAACTAAAGATGTTGCGGTGAAGGAACTGCAAAAGAAGTAGCAAAATACGTCCGAGGGACATAAGGAAAAGAAATGCTTCTTTTGCAAGGACTCTTCCCATTTTAAGAAAGATTGTGCCAAATTTCACGCTTGGCGAGTGAAGAAAGGTACATCTTTTGCTCTTGTTAATTCAGAAGTTAATTTAGTTTCAGTGCCTAGATATATTTGGTGGTTGGATTCGACTACCACAACTCACATAAGTATATCTATGCAGGGTTGCCTGAACTCCCGACAGCCAAATGATGACGAGAAGTATATCTATATGGGGGCTGGAAAAGGGGTTGAAGTTGTGGGCATTGGGACTTTTCGGTTGTTATTACGTACTGGTTTTTATTTAGAAATAAATAACACATTTATTGTACCATTTTTAGACGGAATTTGATATCAATTTCTATTTTGGACAAAGAAGGATTTGTTTGTTCATTTGGTAATAGAAAATGCGATATCTATTTTAATTCTGTGTTGTATGGAACCAGTCATTTAACTGATAATGACAACCTTTATTTGCTTCATATAGAAAGTTCATACAGTGAGTCCCATAATACTGAAACAAAAGGCACTAAACGCAAATTTTCAAATGAAAAATTCCTTTAAATTATGGCATAAGCGTTTGGGTCATATCTCTAAAAGGAGAATTGACAGACTTATGTCAGAAGGAATTCTTGAAAAACTTGATGATTCATATCATAATATTTGTGTTGAGTGTATAAAGGGAAAAACTACAAATAAGAGCAAAGTAGGAGCTGAGAGAGCTAAGGAATCTTAGACTTGATACATACAGATATTTGTGGGCCGTTCCCTACCGCTTCTTGGAATGGTCAACAATATTTTATCACATTCATAGATGATTACTCTCGATATGGCTACCTATATTTAATTCATGAGAAATCACAAGCATTGGATGTTTTTAAGTTGTTCAAAGCCGAAGTTGAAAACCAACATGGTATATCAATTAAGGTTATAAGATCTGATCGTGGTGGTGAATACTACGGAAGGTACGACGAATCAGGTGAACAACGTCCAGGTCCATTTGCTAGATTTCTTAGTGAGTGTGGGATCGTTCCTCAATACACCATGCCGGGTTCTCCGAATATGAATGGTGTAGCTGAGAGACGAAATAGAACCCTTAAGGATATGGTACGAAGTATGATTTGTCGTACAACTTTACCTCACTCACTATGGGGAGATGCATTAAAGACCGCAATGTATATTCTCAATAGAGTTCCTACAAAAGCTGCTAACAAAACCCCTTATGAGTTATGGACGGGTAAGCAACCTGTCTTAAAGCACTTACGAGTTTGGGGATGTCCAGCTGAAGCAAGGCCTTATAAGCCAAATGAAAAGAAACTGGATGCAAGAACTGTTAGTAGTTATTTTGTAGGATATGCTGAAAGATCACGGGGATTTAAATTCTACGATCCTAAAACAAGAACATTTTTGAGACGGGAAATGCTCGATTCTTTGAGGATGTTTGAGTTTGGGGGGGAAGATAATGTTAAAGGTTTTGTGTTCGAGGAGGAGTTGGAAAATATTCCTTTTCCTGCAGTAGTTGTTGATCATGATCAAGCTTTCATTCCTAACATGATTCAACAACATCCGGTACAAATCCAAGACAATGCTGAACTTCCAACTCATCAAGATCATCCAGTTATTCCTCAATCCATTATACATGAGGAAAATGTGGATCAAACTCAACATACTCAAATTCAAGAAGAGCCTGTGCCTTTAAGAAGATCCACTAGAGAAAGGAGAAAGATAATTTCAGATGATTATGTTGTTTTTCTTCAGGAACATGATAATAACATTGGCTTAGAGGGAGAGGATCCACTCACCTTCCATGAAGCAGTCAATGGTTCCAACTCTCAAAAGTGGATTAATGCCATGGGTGAGGAAATGCAATCCATGAAAGACAATGACATTTGGGATATTGTTTCATTGCCTGAAGGTGTGAAACCTATTGGTTGTAAATGGATTTTTAAAACCAAAAGGGATTCACAAGGTAATGTAGAAAGATATAAAGCTCGTCTTGTCGCCAAAGGATTCACCCAAAAGGAAGACATTGACTATAAAGAGACTTTCTCTCCAGTTTCTTCGAAAGACTCTTTTAGGATCATCATGGCACTTGTAGCGCATTTTGATTTTGAGTTACATCAGATGGATGTAAAGACCGCTTTTCTTAATGGAGACATTGAGGAAACAATTTATATGTTACAACCGGAGGGGTTGGATCCCAACGAATCTAGCCAATTGGTTTGTAAACTTAAGAAATCCATCTATGGGCTTAAGGAAGCTTCCCGTCAATGGTATCAAAAGTTTCATCAGGTTGTTCTCTCATTTGGGTTTAAAGTGAACCCTGTTGAATATTGTGTATACCATAAGTTCAGTGGGAGTAGATTTGTTTTTTTAATCTTATATGTGGATGATATTTTGCTTGCTAGTAGTGATGTAGAACTGCTTCGAGAAACCAAGAAATTTCTTTCGGAACAATTTAAAATGAAAGATCTTGGTGAAGCATCCTTCGTATTAGGGATCCAAATTCATCGTGATCGTTCACGAGGAGTTGTAGGATTATCACAGAAGGGTTACATCGAAAGTCTATTAAAACGATTTAGCATGCAAAATTGCAGGCCACATGATACCCCCGTATCTAAAGGAGATAAATTTAGTTTGAACCAGTGTCCCAAAACTGATATTGATTCCAAGTTTATGAAAAATATTCCTTACGCATCAGTGGTAGGGAGCTTTATGTATGCGCAGGTTTGCACTCGTCCGGACCTCGCATATATTGTTGGAATGCTTGGTAGATATCAAGCTAATTCAGGAAGAGAACATTGGGTAGCAGCCAAAAGAGTCTTCAGATACTTACAAAGCACAAAGAATTTAATGCTCACATATGGGAAGTCGGATAGACTTGACATCATTGGGTTTTCTGATTTCGATTTTGCTGGATGCCAAGACAGTCGTAAATCGACATCTGGCTATCTTTTTCTGCTAGCTGGAGGTGCAGTTTCATGGAAGAGTGCCAAACAAACACTCGTTGCATCTTCCACTATGGAGGCTGAATTTGTAGCTTGTCATGAGGCATCTAATCAAGATATGTGGCTGCGAAACTTTGTTTCAGGACTGCAAATAGTTAATGGTATTGAAAGGCCACTTAAGTTGCACTGTGACAGTAGAGCAGCAGTCTTGTACTCAAATAACAACAGGAGCTCTTCAAAATCTAAGTATATAGATATTAAGTTCCTTGTTGTGAAGGAAAGAATTCAGAGTGGGTTCATTAGTATTGAGCATGTGGGAACAAACTCTATGATTGCAGATCCGCTCACTAAGGCATTAGCACCCAAGGCCTTTCATGATCATGTTACAAATATGGGTGTTGTTGCATTTGATGCCATTTTATTTAGTGGGAGTTTGTGTTTTTATTTATACTTGGTACTGTACTTAATGTCATGACATTAATAAATTATTCAGTTATTTTCAGTTTTCATTGTTTACTCTGAATTTTGATGTCATTTGGTTAAAGTTGGACCAGTTGGAAATAGACATGTGCAGATCACATTACATGTAATTTTCATGCTACACATCCACACTTGATTTATGTCATTTAGTTAAATTGATGCATGAGATTAATGTGGGTTTAGTTGCAAACAATAGCAACGACTGCCTCTTTAGTCCTTGTGTTAGTGAGACTAATGGACGGAATCGGTTTAGATGACTTTTCTAGTTGTGTACACATTAAAGATGTAGAGATGTATATGCAATAGAAGTTATATGTACATGGTTTATATATAGTCCAAGTGGGAGATTGTTAGAATTTGGACTATAAATCATGTACATTTATGCATAAGGACATGTAGACGTACATGTATTGCATGAAATTATTGTGTATATATTTCTATTATATGGTATAAGGACCTAATTGAGGTGATCTATTTAATTTAGGGTCTTTGTCATCTAAAATACAAGTGTGGTGGCTAAATTGTAAATGTGTAGAATTCCTGGGGTTTAATTGTTAATTATTGATGGACTAATTAACAATTAACCCATTAAGATTTATGGGTGTGGTCCCTGACTGTGGAATTTAGTATATAAAGGAAAAGGGATTGAGAAACCCTGGACATCCATCAGTCGTCAAATTCCAAACAGTCAGAAGACCTCCTCCCAAAACCTAACTCCTCCAGCGCCGCCATCTTCTCCCTAAGCACCGCCTCCGGTGACTTCGCCTTCTTCGCAGCCGGAGCGCAGTGGACTTGCTCGGGTTTCAGGCTTCTTTAATCTACTCAATGGAATCAGGTACGCTTCCGTGTTCTTAATTTTTCTCAAAGATCTGACATGAATGTTTCTGGATTATCAATGGCATGTTCCTTGAATTTCTTACAATTCTTCTTCAAGCGTAGTATGCTTGATTTCTGTTGATCTTTTAGCCTAAACACATGAATTTCTCATGTGTTGGATGCTTCATAGCTTCGAATTTTCAATTGATATTTTAAGATCATCTAAAACGTATCAAATCATGTGAGCATGGTCTTCTGTTGTTATTTGGTGACGATTCTAGTGACAAAAAAAAAAAGATATTGTAATGTAAGTGGATAGTCGTTCAAATCAGTTGACTACCCTTCTGCTATTTAAGATTGATCCGTAAACTCCTGTTCTGTACGTCATAGTTATTTTGCAGTTGTTCTGTAGGAGTTCAACATTGAGAAATTGCAACTAGTTGAAACTGAGAAGAAGAAGATCAGACAGGAATATGAGCGCAAAGAAAAGCAAGTTGAAATTCGGAAGAAAATGTAATCCGCTAACCCTTCCTGTTCCATTTTATTTTCTTCATTTTCCTCATTTACCTTTTTATTCTGTTTTCTTCATTTCCGCAGCCTTACTAAATTTCCAGTTGAATATAGTTTACTCGCTCATTACCCAAAAATAAAGTTTACTTGCTCTGGTAATTTGGTTACTACCATATGGTTGTTAATGTATTTCCGGTGTTATAACTTGAAATGCTATTCTATGTCATCAAACAGTGAGTATTCCATGCAGCTGAATGCTTCTTGTATAAAAGTCCTTCAAGCGATGATTTAGTTTACTCCATGAACGCGGCAGCTGGGGAAGTACTTTTGCATTTCAGCCATGACCATCATAAGCATCTTCTGAAAGAACTGATTGTTCAGGTGAAGTGCTGGTAACATGTTGCTTTTGTATGGTTATGCATCATAGATCATAGAATCTACTGGATACGAATGTGTGCCTTCGTCTAAAATTTGGCCAGCTTGCACTGTACATGCTTTAGTAACATCAGGAAATTTGAAATCTCAAATATCGTGTTGTTTGGTAGTATTAGCTACCAGATGAGCTAAGGATTAGGGCATATTGGAGTCTGCTTAGTCTTTCTTTTTGTTGAAGATGGTTAGAATTTTTCTAACATGTGAACAGACATTTTAATTAATTCTTGGATGCAATATGAGTTTTAGTTTCATCGAATTAGTAGAATATGCACTTCATTAAAGACCTCCCGGAAATGATGGTTTGGTGTTGCTGTTGTCGAGTATGAATGTATGATAGATGAGATGCCTGTAGCCTCTTCTTTATGAGGATATTGTAGTTAACAAAATGGTTGGAAACAACGTTCTTTTTAGCTACCTGTCCGACATGACACCAAGGGTGGAATTTCAGATTTTCTACTTTCTAGTCTTCTGTTTCAAAAAAACAAAAAAGAAAAAAAAAATACAAGTGAGATCAGGTCCCAGAGATATTAACACACTGAGTATTTAAAATCATTAACTAAGAACATTTTCAGTAATTACTGAAAATACTGGAAGAAAGAAACATAAATTCTAATTACACAAACATTTGTGGCCCAAATAAGCATCAACGGAGAAGACAGTTAACTATTGCTTTGAATTGACTGAGGCATAAATCCGTAAAGTAGCAAGCCATTGGTCAGATTCTCACATACCATTTGAGGAAAGCTATAAGATGAAATAAACCCCAGATTTATCACATATATAAGGGAAAATAGAAAGACAATTACAAAAGGATCACACATATTTTGACCTTACTTTATAGAAGAATGGGCTCTTTGCAGCAAGTATTGCAGAGCTGATAAACAAGGACTTAATTTTCAAAATAGAAGAACAGTCCATACTCCATGAAGAATCACTGCAATGTGAGTTATCATCACCTACAAAACCAAGGCAAACAACTCTCACCTCTGCAGCAAGAGAGAGAGAGTCCTCTTATCCAATTCATTAAGGTTTGCAGTGCCCATGCGGGACATCTTAAGCCAATCATGCACATTATTAGTGCGGTCTAGTTCCAAACATGGGTACCAAAATTTAACCTGTCAGGTGAACCCTAAAAACCTATGCCAAGGTAGATTCTTATTCTAGTCCAGACTTAAGCCACAGCATGCAAACTTTACTCATATACCCATGTGGAATTGATTCAGTTGTGAACACCATTGTTTAATGACACTAAGACCATGAATTAGATCTAAACTGATAACAGACTGGCAAAATTTAATGAATCTAGCTGCTAATTATCCTATGTTCTCCTTTTTGACAAGAATAGAAGAAAATTTTCCTCTGCAATCACTAGAAATTTTCTAAGTACTGCCTTTGAGGAGATAGTGCACCTGATATAAACTTCTCAATTACCAGGATTCCTAGACATACAGCCATGCACAAGAATACAAGCTCCCTTCCCTCAATAGTGAATGCCAGATAAAAAATCCGATCAATAAATGAAAAGCTTTTAGGAGATTTTTTTTTTTTTAAAAAAAAAACATGCAAGCACAGTCAATACCTGATGGTGATTCATCAATCATTGAGTCAGCTTCACCTTCATGGTTTTCAAGTGCAAAATCATCCGCTGCATCAGGTTGGTCACAGTTCACACTCTGCTCTGAATCAAACACCAAGATTTCCGCACCTGGAAGAAAGAGTTGTGCATGTTCGCATCCTAATGGGCCTGATTGAAGAGAATCTGGCCCATAATTGGAGTTGGGCCTTTTTAACCAATTCTGAGCCCGCCAAATGATTATGAATTCTGATTTTGGGCCAGGCAGATTTGTACTTAGGGGCATACCATCTTGGACATTATTGAGTCCAAAAGGGTCATTTAGTTTGTGGTTAACTGAAATGAAATCGGGTAAATCAAGAATAGAGTATCTTGGATTATATTTATCTGTCTTAATTTATCTCAAGTATACTCTTGTTTACTGTTGTATCGAGTTCAAATTTAACTGTATATTTTACAATCTAATTTGTCACATAATTATCACCAAATACATACATATGAAAACTGAATATATTTAATATTTCTCGAACACCCAAAGTTGATTATGAAAATTATATTCAATGCAAACACTTGATTTCATTCTAACTGAGCTAAAAAAAATGTGGCCACGAAACTAACGGGGGCATTTGGTTCCGGGTTTGCTAACCTGCAGTCAAATCGTGTAAATGGTGTTAGTCCAAAGGTTCATTTAGATTGCGACTGCCAGGCGCGCCTCATTCAAACACATTAAACTTGTACTCCAAAGTTTACCAAATCGAGGCACAACCTTATCAATTTGGAAAATTGTCATTAGACAGATGCCTAGCTTAACCCGAGCCAAATGAAACGCTCACCTAGCTGCCCCAAATCAGCGTAGGGACATGTGAATTTTGGTGAGGGAACCCTTGACATGACAAGAAATAGAAAACAAATAAGGTAATGGCACTGAGAAAGAGAAGGGGAACCAAAGCAGCTGTGTAGCTGGATTTGCTCCGGTTTTCTTTCTTTCTTTCTTCTTCAGACAAGTCGAGCTGGCCTGCTTGTGGCTGTGATTGAGAACACCGGCTGCATTGGTACTTGTCTCGGCTCCCACAAACATTAACCCTTATCATCGTAATTATTTTTCTTACGTTCTTTGGTGCTTGTTTTGTTTAATTGCTGTTTCCAAGTCCTTAATCCCTCTCCAAAGTTCATGCTGTCCAATCAACTGCTTCATGGTTCTGTGCATTGAATCGTATATTACGTGCGAGCTTTGTTTGCACTCCCAGATGATGCTTCAATGCTCTTTCTTATTTGTTTATTGCGAGTTCATGGAGAAAATAAAGTGCTATCTTCCTTTGCTTTTTAACAATAAGGAAATGTAGAGAGTTATCCGTTGTCTTCTGCATGGTTCATCAGAGTTTTTCTTTTAATTCTTTTATATAATTATATTGTTGATGATGATGCATCGAATTGTTAAATTTTAGATATCGTATAATTCACACAGAAGAGTATATGTGTCTGTGATTAATTCAAAGCAAACTCATGGCTTATATAAGCCTTATAAGAAAAACAAACTGCCCATGTTTGCAACTCCTAACAAATTGAAGAAAGCATTGTACGGCCTTAAACAAGCCCCTCGTGCATGGTACAGCCGAATTGAAATGTATTTTATTAAGGAAGGATTTGAGAAGTGCAGCTGTGAACACACCTTGTTCGTCAAAAGAGAAGATGAAGGTAAAATCTTGATTGTTAGCTTATATGTTGATGATCTAATTTTTACTGGTAATGATGAAAGCATGTTTGTCAAATTCAAAAATTCTATGAAACTTGAATTTGATATGACTGATCTGGGAAAGATGAAGTATTTTCTGGGTGTGGAGGTTTTACAAAATTCTGAAGGCATTTATATTAGTCAAAAGAAGTACACAAAAGAAATCTTGGAGAGGTTTAAGATGGAGAAGAGTAATAGTGTGAAGAATCCCATTGTTCCAGGTGTTAAATTAATGAAAGATGAAGGAGGAGTCAAAGTGGATGCTACAATGTACAAACAATTGGTTGGAAGTCTTATGTATCTGACTGCAACAAGGCCTGATTTAATGTACGTAGTGTGTCTCATTAGCAGATTCATGTCAAGTCCAACTGAGTTGCATTTACAAGATGCGAAAAGGGTGTTAAGATACTTGAAAGGTACTGTGAATTTGGGAGTGTTTTATCGAAAGAAGGGCAATGGAGAGTTGATGGTATATACAGATAGTGATTATGTAGGAGATGTGGATGACAGGAAAAGCACTTCTGGTTATGTATTTCTACTCAGTGAAGGAGCTGTGTCATGGTCCTCTAAAAAGCAGCCTGTGGTTACATTGTCTACTACCGAAGCAAAATTTGTGGCTGCTGCTTCTTGTGTGTGTCAAGGGGTGTGGATGAGGAGAGTCCTGAAGAAACTTGGTCACTCTCAAAGCAAATGCACCACTGTGTTATGTGACAACAGTTTCACTATTAAATTGTCCAAGAACCCAGTCCTGCATGGACGCAGCAAACACATTGATGTAAGGTTTCATTTCCTGCGTGATTTAACCAGAGATGGAGTAGTTGAACTGAAGCATTGTGGCACGCATGAACAAGTTGCTGATATTATGACAAAACCACTCAAGCTGGATGTGTTTTTAAAGTTGCGTGAGCTGCTAGGAGTATGTGTTGTACCAAGAGTAAACTGAATGCATTATTGCAATCAGTTTAGGGGAGGAATTGTTGGGTTAGAATTTGTCAAGATTTTGTTTAACTAATAATCCCTATTATTTGGGACATGTAGTTAGAGTTTGACTGTTTTTTTAGCTACTTACCACGTCTTACACCTTATACTCTTCCCCTTTCTTTGCATAGCCTTGTGGTTGCTCGACAAACACAGCTTCATTCAATTCTCCATGCAAGAAAGCGCTTTTGACATCAAGCTGATACATATTCCAACCATTATGAGCTGCTAAAGCAATTATCATTCGGATTGTATCCCATCTAGCCATAGGTGCAAACACTTCAGTATAGTCTATGCCATGTTGCTAGGCATAGCCTTTCGCCACCAATCGAGCCTTACACTCATCAACCTTGCCATTTTCGTTGAGTTTAGTTTTAAAAACCCATTTTACTCCAATCTTCTTCACTCCTTTAGGCATATCTGTTAGCTCCCAAGTCTTATTCCTCTTGATTGCTTCTATCTCTAAGTCCATTGCAGCTCTCCACTTGGAACTTTGTGCAGCTTCTTCAAAGGTTGTTGGATCTCCATTTGAAGTAAACAAAACTAGATTATGCTCAACTTCTTCATCTGAAAGTTCTCCCCCACTTATATAATTTTCCATCCAGATTGTTGCTCTTCTATTCCTCCCTCCTAGTGAACTTGGTGAGCTTTCAGATGTTTGAGAATTCTCACCAAGTAACTCATTTGAAGGTGTGTCATCTTCTCCTCCTCCTTCTTCTACTGCCTCCTCAGCTTCTTCTTCACTTTGATCGATTTCACTTCCATTGCTATCTCCCCATTCAAGCACATCAAGTCTTGCTTCTTTATTGCTCCTCCCCCAATTCCAGCACTCATTTTCTTCAAAAATAACATCTCTGCTTACAACTATCTTTTCAGACACGGGATCGTAGAGTCTATATGCTTTGGATTCTTCACTTATCCCCAGCAACACACACTTAAAACTCTTGTCATCCAGCTTCTTTCTATTTCTTTCTAGCACATGAACATGGCCAATGCACCCAAAAGTTCGAAAATAATCAACATTGGGTTTAATACCACTCCAAGCCTCTTCAGGGGTCATGTTTTTCACTGTCGATGTAGGACTTCTATTAAGTACATGTGCTGTCCAGTTTACTGCTTCTGGCCAGAAATTCTTTGGAACTTGCTTCTCTGATAACATGCTTCTAACCATGTTCATGATTGTCCTGTTCTTACGTTCAGCCACTCCATTTTGTTGGGGAGTGTAGACTGCAGTGAGCTGCCTGCTAATGCCATTATCTTTACAGAAAGCATTGAACTCAAGAGATGTAAATTCTCCACCCCTATCTGTGCGTAAACAGCGAATACAAACACCTGTCTCCTTTTCAACAAGGTTTTTATAATTCTTAAAGATAGTCAAAGCTTCAGACTTCTCAGTAAGAAAATATATCCACACTTTACGACTATAGTCATCAATAAAGCTTATGAAATACCTCTTTTTACTGTTGGAGGCTGGGTTGATGGGTCCACATATGTCAGAATGTACCAACTGCAATTTTTTTGATGCTCTCCACAGACTCTTCTTTGGAATTGCATCCCTGTGTTGCTTTCCCACCATGCAATCAGTGCATACTTTGGATGAGGCATTCAACTGAGGTATCCCTTTCACCATATTCTTATATTGCAAAGTTCTCAGACCTTTGAGACTTAGATGCCCATATCTACGATGCCAAAGATGAGTGCTATCTTCAAGAGTTATTTGAAAACAAGTGGAAGCCTTCGGCAAGGCTTTTGCAAGCAACATGAACATCTTGTTTGCAGACATTGTTGTTTGGATGATAAGTCCTTTCTCGGGATGATAGACTTTACATACTCCATGTTGTATCAAAATAGCCACACCTCTCTCTTGCAATTGTCCGATACTTAATAAATTATTTTTTAACTCAGGCATATAAAAAACATCAGTAATCACTTGAGTATTTCCAGCAATTTGCAGTCTGATGTTACCTTTTCCCATCACAATCATTTTGGAGTTATTCCCGAGCTTCACAGATTGCCGAAATTCCTCATCAAGCTCAGAGAACCACTGCTTGTTTGCACACATGTGATTGCTGCATCCAGAATCAAGAAACCATACATCTTCACTCCTTGATTGATTAAGCTCCTCATACAACATCAATAGCATCTCTTCTTTCTCCTCAAGCTCAGCATAATTTGCTCCCTTCTCCCACTTAGGACATTCATATTGAAAGTGCCCTATTTGATGACACTTCCAACACTCAGTTATAGCTCTTCTGAATGTTTGTCGACCTCTTCCTCTTCCTCTTCCTCTAAAAACTCCACGTCCCCTTCCTCTATCACCAGTTTTTTCTTCATAAGAAACTTTCAATGCTTGTTCATCTCCACCGATTTTTTGAAATTTCTGTTCATGGACAAGTAGAGAGCTCTACAACTCATCCACCGAAAGACGATCAATGTCTTTCGACTCCTCTATTGAGCACACAATGTAGTTAAATTTTTCTGTGAGGGTGCGAAGAATCTTCTCAACAATCTTAACATCCGGCATATCTTCACTGTAATTTCTTATATCATTCGCAACCACCATCACTCTTGCAAAGTAGTCTGTGACTGACTCCCCAAGCTTCATCTCCAGGACCTCAAACTTTCTACGAAGAGTTTGAAGTTGAGCACGTTGAACTCTCGCGTTTCCTTGATACTTTATCTTCATTGAGTCCCACAGCTGCTTGGATGTTTCCTTTTGAGTGATGGTCCTCAAAATAGCACTATCAATTGACTGAAAAAGGTAATTCTTTACCTTCAAATCTTTCAGCCTCAGCTCCTCTAGAGTTTTCTTCTGTGCATCGGTCAATACCTCTCTAGCAGTAGGCTCTCTGTAACCTGTCTCGATCAGACTCCAATACTCCTTTGATCTCAGGAGATTCTCCATAAGCATGCTCCAGTGATCATAATCTCCGTCAAACTTAGGGATGCAAGGCTGAGCAAAATTGCTTGTCTCTCCTGACATCTCACACTTGCTACTTCTCACAGACACTTTTTCTCTCGTGGTAATTCACTCACTCTCTTTCTCTTCTTATCTCACTGTGTTTCACTCCTCTCACACTAATCAGTCCTCTTTCGAGGCTCTGATACTAGATTGTTAAATTTTAGGTATCGTATAATTCATATAGAAGAGTATATGTGTCTGTGATTAATTCAAAGCAAACTCATGGCTTATATAAGCTTTATAAGAAAAACAAACTGTCCATGTTTGCAACTCCTAAAAACGTGATAAGTAGTTAAAGAAACAGTTAAATTCTAACTACATGTCCCAAATAATAGGGATTATTAATTAAATAAAATCTTGACAAATTCTAACCCAGCACGAATATCGTGATCCCGTCAGATTAAAGACCTGGTTCAATGAGTTGGGAGAAAAAACCACAAGAGTTTATGGCGGCTTGTGATGGTATCAGACGCAGTGAAAACTTTTGCGCTCTCATTCCCTCCCTCCCCGCCCCGCCACCCCCAACCTTCTTTTTTGTTCAACTGTACAAGCTATGTCTCCTCTTCTTTCGGTCGTAGAGAAGAAAATACTTAATTTCACAAACAAATAAACTAAAAAATTAATTTCACTAAGTAGTTATTTCGCATAACGCCATATGGCTATAAAGTTTGTGTCGGCACGCTGCCTTGTCAAAGAGAAAATCTTGAACACTATGCACGGAGAACCGTCGTTGACGCTACCGCCTTGGATGTCTTCTTTGAGAATCTATTTTAGTTGAAAAAAATTAACAAAAAAATTAAATATCTCAAAAATTACAATATTTTTTTATTCGAGGAAAATTTGGATAAGACTAAATTATCTAAAAAATCTAAATGAATGAAATATAAATTTTTTCGCTATATAAATTAGACTTTATAATCCCATTTGGAAAGGGTTAAGATCACGGTTAGTAATTATTTAAATTTTTCTGAGAAAATTAATATTAATTATTTTATATTATTATTAAATTAGATTATTATAAAAAATTAATTAATTTTTTGAATTTTATATTATTATAAAATCAATTTTAATAAAAAAGTACTAATTTATAAAAGTAGTTTACTAATATTAATTTTAATTTTGATCTTAACGCGTTACTAAATAAGTTTTATTTATTTAATTATTTGATATAAGATTAATTTATTATATTTAACCCTGTAACATTAACTGAACCCAAGTTTGGGTTTTAGTAGAACGAACCCACTAGTCTCTCAAGTTACTTGAACCGAGGGAAGTAGTTCAGTCAATTAACAAGAGAGCAAACAAAATTTAAACAGTAACTAGGGGCATGTTCACTTACTAAAATTATTTCATTTTTTTAAAAAATATTTCTGCAAATATAAAAAATTAGAGATATTATTCAAAAGTAATTTTTTCAATTTAAAAAATTTAAAATTAGTTTTATATTTTTTAAAATTATATTAGATATTAAAAAACACATTAAAATTATTTTCTAAAATTTTCTTCATAATTTGTATTTCTCATCTTTATATTATTTGAATAACATATTTTGTACGAAAAATTTATAATTAATTATATTTAAATTAGTGAATTTTTATAATGTTTTTAATTTGAGGGTTATCATTGGCTTAATAAAAATAAGATGAATAGTCTTGAAAAATAGACATAAAATTAATAAAATATAAAAATAAAATAATATGAATTTATTTATTTATTTATTCACATAGAAAATAATATGATTTTGTATGCGTTTTCTTATTTTTAAAATTAAAAAATTAGTTTCATATTTTACTAAAATAAACTCATTTTGAATTTTTAAATTTATTTTTATAAAAATAAAATCAGAAAAACAAAAATAAAAATAAAAATTATTTTCTGTAATTCAACAGATTTTACTGTTTTAAAATATCTATACTCCACAGGACCTTTTAAAAACCCAAGCAGGAAACGAGTCATGCATGCATCGTTTCTCGTGTCGTGCGATCCAGCGAATGAGAGCGACGGTTGGGCATCGGGCCGAGACAGACTTATTGATTCGATGGCGGGAGAAAAAAGGCCGCGATTTGACGCGATCGCTCGCTGGCTTATTGATTCGACGCTTTGCAGGGCTCGCAAGAGAATCTTGTGCGGAAAAAACCCTAATTTTTGATTCATTGATGGGGAAGAGCGGAAATCTCTTTGGGATTTTTCTTCTTCGCCGGGGAACGCAAGAAAGAAATGAATTTGATTTGATGCGGTGATTTGAGATGGGGTCGACTCCTTGCGCATGCCTTGTATAAACCCTAATTAGGGCTATGAGAAAGGACGGGGAGCTTCTAATGCTTGCTTTAGTAGTGGGACATGGACGGCAAATGGAGAAGAATGGTCTCGTTTTTCAAGAACAGGATTATAATATTTTTATTTTTTTTGGTCCGGAGTCACTAAAGTCCTAAATGCTCTTCTTTTTAATATTTATATTTGAGTTAAGGACGCGAGCGAACACTAATAATAAATAAAAAATATTTACTTGCACGTGGACAATTGAATTTTTTATTTTTTTATAAGCTTTTTAACTTTTTTTTTTTATATAATAAGGTATGAAATCAGATTCGACAAATGGCTGTTTTGATGTGAACGAAATTCAAATTGAAATTTTTCATAAAACAATGGACTTGTATAATGAATTTTGCCTCGTACAATACAATGCCATGGAAATCCAAACATTTTCTCAGTGCGTTAACAGGTTTTGAGTTTCAACACTGAAGTGCCTTGACTTATCGCCTTTCATGATGCTGAATAATGATAAACAGAGAATGTTTGGTGGGTTGTTACTATAAAATCAAAATTATGGACAGGAGTAACAAAGTGACTCTGTTTTACGAAGCATAAAAGCTCAAGCTGATATTCAGCATTACTCGCTTTTCTAAAGCTGTGCACTTAAATTTAAAATCAAATTTAAGTGTTCAGGTAAATATATTTTATTATTTTTGTAAGTTTAACTTTTATTTTTAAAATTAATTATCGAAAAATTTTATTATACATCCCCTACGAGTTGATTTGTTATGTTTAAAGTCATATTAAAGATCATAAACTGCAAAATAACTTAGCATCGACGAACAAAGAAAAGTCAAAAGTCTGTGTCCAGGACAAGTTGATAATAGATCGCAAATATATGGCAACGAGCCCATAAAAGTAATTATCAGTGACGAAGTATCATTGTTATGTATATATGCTTGTTTGATGGATCAACTGGATAAAGAAATAGAACTGCTACTTTTCATCGTGCAAATAAATAACAGTTAATGATATTTTAAATTTAAGAGTCCACGGTCAAAAAAATTCAATAGGAAAGGTATATATCATACGTTTTTGAGAAAGTACAGAAAATATAAGCAATGATCAAGCCAAAATCCTCGTGCAGTATACAAATGCTACGGTATTCATCAAGAAAAAAAAAAAAGAAAAGAGAATAATTAAATATAAGAAACAACTAAAAGGATAGAAACTTCAATAATGAAATCACGTTTAATTCCTCGAGGAAGCCATTAAACATGATGCAAATCGAGTCACGATTATCATGCCAAACTCTCTGGATGAGGAACTTTCGAGTCCAAGAGTAGAAGATTCACGGTTAATTATGATTATTAATGGAATGTGATTCGTGATTGGATGACTTGGCAAGTAACACGTCAAATCATTGTAATACTTGGTATTTCGCAATAATTGACACATTATTTAAATGGGAATTTGCATGAAGTCAAATATCCTTTTTTGTTGAGCGATCTACATAAAGATTATGACCAACACACACAAATGGCCATACCAAAAATTGGGGCCGTTGAAAGCTGTGTTTACTTTATTATCCATTTGATATATAAATAACAAGCTATGAATGACATGTTTAGGGTAAAAAGAAATATGATTATTGTCTATTCACGTGTATTCATGTGTCCAATTACCATCCATGTATCCATTAATGTTGGTGATTTCAAGTTAAACCTTAGCATTACAATAAAAAATTTTATGGCCAAAGCAATATGACTATTTCAATCCCAACATCGTGGGATTCAGACACTAATCTTTCTTTTAAGCGAGTAGTATCGTCTGTACAATTACACTATACGACCATTTGTTAATCTACCATTAATTACTTGCGTCTCTTTATCTTTGTGAAAGACTGATACGTGAATTGTGCACATCAAATTCTTTTTTCGTCAGGGAAAAGTACCAAATTAATATTTGGCACAATATGTTCTTCTCTGCATTCATGGATCCTAAGATACTAAGAAGTCAACATCCCTAGCTCTCTTCAACAATATTTTGAACATTTAGTCACCATCGTCGTGTAAAGGCGAGAAGACAAAGAATCTCCCCATTTTAATCCACAATCTTTCCCAAAATCACAATCCATCGAGATCTTGGGAATAACTTGTACGTGTTATTAAGAAGACTAATCCATCTTTAATTCCAGACAAAACGCATGCAAATGGTCTCGTGGTTGATCTTTCCCCATCTCACAATCATTTCATACAAAGACTAATCCATGAGAGTTAAAGAAAATGAGTTCCCGCTATTCGAGATAGAGAAATAGAAGCTTTAATTAGTCCAATATACATAAGCAATCACTAAATCAAATAATGGAAAAACTAAATTTTATTAATAACCACAACACTTTGTACAACAAAAAAAATGTGTACAGAAAAGAGTATATTTTGAGAAAAAAAAAAGGACAGTGCAAAATCAATTAAAATTAATTTCACAAAATTCACTTTAATGCTTGACATAAATAGCAAGAAAATTAAGCAAAACCAGCATGGAACCTACAATTAAGTATCATCTTCAATCTGTACTTGAGCGCAAGTAAAATCTTGCTTCAAGCTAAGCGGAACAAGGAGCACATATAAGCACAACCTAAATTTTAAGTACAACAACAAGTACCTTATTATAATATAACCCCCCCACCCACTCCTCCTTGTTTCATTTCAATTATCTTCAAACATTTTTGATTTTTTTTCTTTTTCTTTTCTGTAAGTATGCTTTTCCATCTATTTCTGATACTGCTTGATGTGATGCCCATCACTCTTTTAGCTATTTAAGAGCCTTCTGCCGTCCTCAGATCCATGGGCTTGTTGGGCAACCGAGGGAGTTCTCGGCGAAAGTTCCCCTTTTTTCTCCTTCTTCTTCCCTTTCCCGTTCATAGCAACATCGTAAAAGGTCTATCCATTTGATTTGATTTAAGGTAAGATCACGGGATGTGTCGTTGTTTCTGTGAATTTGATGGAAGAAATAGAGTTTCCTTCCGCCCACTCATGGATGGTGGTAGGGGTAAACTAGCTGCCGATTCATCCATCTAAATACTAAGCGGAAAGAGAGAGCAGAACGAGAGCTTCCTTCAGCCCACTCATGGGTGGTGGTAGGGTTAAACTAGCTGCCGACTCATTCATCCAAATACCAAGTGGAAAGAGGAAGAGAACTTGGTAGATGAGTGAATGATGCGGGAGATGAGTTAGACCATACACTGCTCTTGCTTGGACTGAAGGGAGCTCCCTTCTCTCTTAACCATGCACCACATGGTCTTTCTTCTACTTCTTCTCTCTTTTAAAAAATGGATTTTTGCTTGCTTGTTCTGTATTCCATCAGTGGATTTTCTTATCACACTGTATGTTCTGTGATCATCCTTCTCTCTGCTATTGACTATGGTTCAGGTAATCTGCTACTCTGGTTCTTTTAAGGTCATGGATCTAAGCTAGATCTCAGTCTTATTTTGTGTTCTGTTGCTGATATTATATGTGACACATGGATCTGATTTTGTTTCTGAAAACCATATTGCATGTATTGTCTTTTTCCGGTGTTATTTGGTGAATCATATTGCATGGATCTATCTTATCATGGCATTCTTTTCACTTCGCCACTTCAAAATTTGTGATTTATCTCCATCACCTTGTTCTGATGTTCATGATCCAAGTCTGCCCAGGCAAAGCACTGAAACCCTACATCCTCTTGTTCCTTTCCTTTGTGAAACCCTAGAATCCTTTCTAAAACCCCTATTTTTTTAAATTTTTTTTTGTCAGAGTCAGAGTTCTAATTTTGAACCAAAATGAAGAATTATCAGCAGCAACATTAGTTTTTATGTCATCAAATACATTGCTATGAAAAATGGATTAGGTTTTTCAGTTGTTTGGTTCACAGTGGTTCACAGTAATTTGTTATTTCTCTGCTTTTATTTGAAGCATGCTCGCTTGTCTTTCTATGGTTTAAGCAGTAAATGAAAGGGCACAATTCCAGTTCTTTGGCAGTGAAACACAAGTGGATCTGATCTCTTTTCCTGTGGACTAATGCGCAATCACCTGTTTTAATTTGTTCTCTCCACTGCAGCTTCAGAATGTCTGCAAGTGGAGGCGGTCCCATCTCTGATTACACTCAATAATAACAAGGCGTTTGGCCTTGCTTTCTTGGTACTTGGTGCTCAACCTGCCGTTTCAATTCTTGAAAAATTACAGCACCAATGCATTCATTACTCAACTGACTGTTTCATCTCTCGAAACCTAATGCTTTCCCTTTTTTCTGTCAAAGAGGATGTTCAGTATCTTCGCCCTGAGCAGTTAAACTTTTGAACTGTAGTAGCAGTAAGGTGTATTTAGTTATGTATTTGTAGTTATGCTGTATGTGTCTTATCATTTTATCATCTTTATTCTGGAATTCAGAACCCCTATAGAATTCAATTTATCTTCAGTTTCATAATTGAAGCTTTTGCTGAATTGCTGTGGCTGACAATGAAAATACCTGTGAAGAACAATATTTCATGGTGGGTTTGGAAATACTTATTCAGAGAAGAATTAGGTTCTAAACTGCTAAGATGCTCCAAATGTCAAAATCCTTGAATGATTTTCAGGAATTCTCTGCATTCTATCTTCATGTACATGTTGTAATCTTGCGGAAATAATTACATGAAAATTTCTGCTCGTTTGTGAAGCTTGGAAATTTGTATAATGCTTGAAAATGTATTAACTTTTCTGTTAAAAACCCTAACTCTAGTGGACTCAGTTCTCTGCAAATAACATTGAGGGTCATAGTTTCCATCTGGCTTCCCACGTGTGGTCACTGCAGCAATTGTACTATTTTATTCTTTTTAATACAGATCTACAGAAGTTAAGACTCCAGCCAAGTGAGGTGGAGCCTTTTCCCAGGCTATTCCTTTCACCACTTCCCGAAGGCCGGAGCTCGTTTTCCACAACTCCCGCCTATTAAGACCATTTACAGCAATTGTTTTTCTGAATTCTTGCGCTTTAACCACTTGTAACATGGAAACACAAAGCTTCCTCCACGTGTGAGGAGTTTATTGGCTTGTTAGACTAAGTGCGGTGAACAAGCACTGATACTAATGCAAGTTCAGGAACTGGAGCTTCAAAAAAGAATATTTTATAATTTTTAATCTTCATTTTGTTGCAGGATATGTTGTAGTTGTAATGGTGGAAGTGGTGTCTGCATGGAAATCTACTCACTACCTGGGAGAAAGATTTGGCAAAAAAAGGGAGGCTAAAGTTCTGCTTTTTTATCAGGAGAGGATGATGTGAGCTACTGTTCATTAGGGTTTTATGAAGAGAACAATTCCTTGTGTCTTTTTAGTAGGAATAATCCATGTGGCACATCTTTTTGGATATTGAAGTGACAAATAAATTGCTGAAAGGTAAATACTACATAGATGTTTAACCTTTAATTAGCGTTTAGGGGTTAGGGTTTAGTCATTTGAGTTAATGTTTTTACATAGTTTCAGTACAAGATGGTTCAATGAATGAAAACGATCAAAATAGCAAATGGAAAAAAAAATATGAAAAAATCAGTATTTTTTTATTAAAAAGGCTTAAGAATACAGTGAGTTTTCCAACATTTCATATAAGAAAATCCAAGGAAAAATCTGCAACAACAAAGAAAATAACAGGAGATGCAAAGAGCAAATTGCTGTGTGGTTTGCTGTCGTTGTAGCGAGTCAAACAAATGGCAAACAGAGAGACCATGCCAAGAACCAGCGGATAACAACGACAAACTAGCATAAAGCGGAGACATTAAGCTGCTCAACTCATGGTCTGAGGAACTGACCAGCTTTGGCTGAACTATGTCTTAAATTCTCAGTCGTGGGATGTCTTTTCACCAAATGGATCATGTCTTTTCACTAAATTCTCATGTAACAAATTTTCATTAAACACAATCATTACATTTTAAGTATCTTTCATTATAGTTTATCTCTATCCTTGATCGACTTTGGCACGCTATCAGATATAGCAAATGAATTTTAATTCTTTTATCCATTTGATGTTGATGTTTTAGCTAAAATAAAATTGACCAGGGAATACTTTTTTTTTTTTTAATTTTTAGAGAATTCACTTCTTTTTTCTCGACTTTAGTTTTGATTTCTCTATTTTTAAAGTCAATGGAAGTGTCCATTTGTATTGTTTGTGGGCTATTTTGCCGTGATTTGATTAACACCACTCATATTCATTAGCTGCTGTCAAGTCTAGAGTAAATTTTAGCTGTTGATTTTGTAATTAGAATCCGCAACAACTTTTCGTTCTTTCTTAAACACACAACTATCTACAGGCAACTAGTCTTTGTGGTAACCAGCAGCAACAAGGGAGCAACAAGGGAGGGACAAATGTGGTTTGGAGTAACTGAGAAGGAATCCATTAATATAGCATATGTCCAAGGAGACAAAACTAGAGGCTCGTGTGGATGAATTCCAATTTGAAATTAAGAAAATTATTAATTCGTTTAATTCCGGAAAATTAAAAAAATTAGTTAGATCGGTAATTTCGATGTTTGAATATACTTTAAAGTAAAATTAAAAAATTATTAATTTCGTTAATTTCGTGAATTTCATATGCTCCATATAATTTTAACCGGAACCGTGAATTTCATTCCATCTCATTCGATATTCAAATTCGAAATTAAAAATTATTGAAATTATCAATTGTAATAATTTTTAAATAGTATTAGTTATTCAGACATTCGAACGGAGAGAATTGAAATTCTAATTTTCTTAATTCAATCAATTCGAACGGTTTAGAATTAAGCCAAACATCCCCTAACTCGGAGGCGTGGAGGTGGTGGTACCGTAGTTCACATTCAGTAACTTTTGGCTTGAAAGGATGGTTTGCACTTTGCAGTGAGCGGGAGTACCTGATTTGATGGATGGAAGGATGTGTCTTGGATGACAACAGAAAGAGAGTGATGATTTGCTGATCTGTTCTTGTCCTTTGATTCCAAATGTTCAAGTATACGAACACCCACGTACACCGAAGACATTTACCCAGAAAAAACAGGCAATATAAGTCTCATGAAAATAATTTTTTAGAAATTCGATCTGCTATGCTTTAGTATTTGGAGGACTGTAACTTGAGCTCTTGAACCGTGGGTGAGACTATAATCACATTTGTGTTCTAAAACTCTCATCCAAATTACAAGTATATAATTGCAGGAGCTTGCCCATTGTGTTTTAGGATTCTTGTTTTCTTTTCTCGTGTAATCTTTATTGATGAACAAGATTATCGAGATTATAACTCCTGAAGAATTAACTCGTATTAGTCGTGCTAAACGCGATGGGATTCATAGTCGGTAAAATGTTGTGGACAGAATATAAACCAACATTAACTTTAAAATTCTGTAAGTCAATCGCATCTTTATTGTAGAGAGAATACTCTTGCAATGCATTAATATCAGATTAATCTTATATCTGTTATTCGCATCCTCAAAGACAACAAGATTAGACGACTAAAGATGTTAAATTCATTTAAAATAGCTGCTTTATAACATTCCAGACAAGCTCTTAATATGAGTATCGGATAAAGTTTGCAACTCGAACAAAGTTTTGATTATGCATTACATGGCACGAAGCCAAGGGTTCATGTAAAGCGGTCAGGAAGCATAATATTTCATCATGTTCATGAAGTTTTCTGCTTTAGGATTCCATTCCAACAATAACTTGCAACCCACATTATGAAGGAATAAGAAAATTCTCAGTATTAAATCTCGGAGAATATGATGCAAACAAGATGGATTAGGAGGAACTAGAGAGGGCAGTGTTATTGCTTGAATGACAGAAAAACAAATGCTATTAGAAGCTGACGTAATGACGTTATTAAACTTGTTTAGAGTGGAACCAAATCTTATTTATCATTAGGATGATGCTTATTCGTTTCCTGCCAGTCAGTTCTTTGAGGAACTAAAACATAATTATTTAGAGTTTTGGGACTTATATGTAATTAACCCGAGAATTTAGGGAAAATTAGGGTTTTGTGTTTACTAATAAGTTCTTTTATACAGAATAAATATTATTCAAAATTCATTCCAAGTACTCATTTAGTAATTATATTCATGTTTCGTTCAAAAAAAACTGTAAGTTTAAGAGAACAAAATGACCCTATTTATTGTAGCAGGCACGAGACTCTCTTTCAAGGTTATGAGAGTTGGGGTTAAGTCCGTGCGAATATCGGCATAGATTATGGTTAAAGATCGGCAGATCTGAATTCGGATAGAGGTCCTTGATTGGTTAGGGTTTCGATACCATGATGGTTCAGGCAATAACCAGAAACCTATATCAACCCCAATCAAAAATTGTAGGGAAGAATCATCGTCATCATTGAAAACTTAAAATCTTAATTTAAATATCTATATCATCAAACATTATTTATGCTTTTTCGACCTTTACGGTTTCCAAATCGAGACATCAGTCTGCACTGCGTCGCCCTGTCTTCACCAGCACGGTCTGCGAACCAAGTCCCCAGGGACATGTGTCTTGGAATCATTTTTCAGAGACCTGTACTTGCATCTTGCCATCAAAATATCACTTTTGCCTTACATAAATTTACTTTTAATTTTCCTTTTTTTTTTTTTTTTTTTAATAATTTTAGATTTGTCGTTTTCTTGTCTTCAAAAAACGGCCACGTGGATCATTTATCTGCAAATTCATCCGTGCAAACCCAAGCGACAATCTGGTCGTCCGTGCCGCGTTTGATTTTGAACTAAGAAAGAGATTTTAACTCCAAATTAGTGTCCAACCGCGTCTTACCGAGTCGGACTGGCACCAAAAAAACAAATTTGTCATAGAAATTATGTCAGTTGGACTAACTCCAAATTCATCCGAACGCATCATAGCGAGATGGTACACTGAAACCAAGCGTGCCCTGGGCAGCAGCGTCTGAATATTCCCTTCGCTTGTCAATTTTTCCATTTTTTCGAATCGCTAACTAATGTAAGAAATCCCCAAAATTTGTTGGATGAGCTCTGAATCATAAATCTCATTATTATTACTAAAATATTATACGCTTTATGATATAAATTTTATAAATAATTATCTCATTGCCGATATTTTTAATTTAATTTTATATGAACTTTTAGACTTTTAAAGATGTCCAAAAACCTATGTTTCCTTTTTTTCTTCAATACTATTGTTTCTTCAATTTCGTTGGCTAGTAATGAAAAAAAAAAAAAAAGAGTGTTCGAGTGTTTTAGATTCTCGTGTCTTATAAGAGAAAATTTTGAGTTTTTTTTTTTTTTTTTGCACGTAGATTTGAGAGACTGAGGAAATACTAATTTTTCATATTAAATTAAATATTAAAAATTAAATAAAAAAATTGTAGGTGTTTATTTATAAATTTTCATTATAACGCTTGTATTATTTTGTTAATATGGATAAGTGAGTCAGTTTCTTGCAAATTCATAATAACATGCTGGTTTCTTTCTAATTTATTTATTAATTATATTTCGAGTATTGATTTAATGGTTTCATTATTAACATGTTTTCACTTACATTTTTTATACGAAAGATAAATTTGAAATTTTGGCATAATTTATTTGTTGTAAACTGGGAGCTAATTGTCTTGTTTCTATTCACAAAGGCAAGCAAAAGTGATATCGACTGCAAAACCCTAAACCCTAGTTGTTTGTGTAGCTCGGGCCATCATACAAGCCCAAGTCTTCGCTGACCACAGTCCATTGTATGAGATGAGAAAACATATCATTAGCAAATGTTGCAGAGGATACAGATGTCAGGATTACCTTCTCAGATTCTTGTACCCGAAGGAAAAAGAACAAATTCAGATTCCAGCATTGTGAATGCATTAGATAAGAAGTTTGAAATTAAAAAAATAGAACCCCGTTTTACTGCTAGATAAGCTTCCGAGTTATTGCTGTAAGATGTAATTAACGATTGATTTGGTCGAGAAAATGAAATCCGGATTTTGAAATCATGACATTCGAAATTCTATGTGATTTTATTTTGGGAAAATTTAAAATCCTAAATTTGAAAATTATATTTTTATTTGGATGAATTTGAAGGTCTATATTTAACTAGAATTGTCGCCACTCTTCTCTGATTTGGCGGAACATATTCAATATGCTGCTTTCTTTTCACTATTGCATATAACTCCATACAATTTTACAAAATTTTATATCTTTTTTTAAAATTTAAAAAATTATATATAAATTTTTAAAATATTATCAAATTATATATTTCTCTTTAAAATTTGAAGAATTACATATAACTCCTTGAAAAATTTTCCAAAATGTATATTTATTGTCTAAACTTTAAAAATTATAGTTTTTTTGGTTTACTCGATATATTGAAAAAAAAATTTGGATGTAAATAATACTTAAAAATATATATATTATTTTATATTATTTAGGTTAAAATGGAAAAACTAAAATACTTGTAATCGGGAGTAGATTAACGTAATGAAGAGTATAAATAAAAATCAGCTTCAAATCTGGTTTATATTAGACCTTAAATATGATCTAAATTTAGTTTTAATTCTAATTAAAATCAGTGTGAAACGAGTTTAAAGCAGGTCATGACAAAATTATTATTTTACTTCTTGAGTTTAAATTTAATTCAAGGTTGGATTGAAATGAGTTTAAACTAAACCAAATGCAAAATAATAATATTATTTTTTTGGTTGAAAATTAATATAAGATAAATCTTTCAACTAAAAAAAAGAGAGTTTTTTTATAATAATAACACGACTGCCAAAATCTTTTTTACTTAAGTCAAGAGTATATTTATCTTTTCACTTCAATCTAAATGATGTTAACTAATATATATTCTCCAAATATTTATGATTTTGATGATAAATATATACTCGATAAAATTTTCATAATATATCAAATAATGCAAAAAGTATTTAATTTTTAAGTTTGGAGAAATATACAATTTGAAAAAATTTTGAAGAGTTATATATAATTTTTCAAAATTTAAGGAAAAATATGTAATTTGATAAAATTTTAAGGAGTTATATATAAATGGAATTCACCTAAATGAGTAAAAAAAATATTTAAAAATTTTCACTTTGCAATTCGAATTGACCCCAATAAAAAATTCGTATTTTGAATTCACCCAAAAAAAAAAAAAAAAACTGTTTTGATTATTTGACTGCCAAGAGAGATCACACTTTGATTACATCCATGATTCTGCACTTTTTTGTGAATCATCGGTTCAAATTTTAGAATAAAAATTTGTAGAAATGAATCGAATTCTATTTTTGAGATGAACAAATTTATTGGGATTGTTTCTATTCGTGGCTTTAATGATAGAGATAGCGAATGCACGATTATGGGTCATGCTACAATGATCCCAAATTTGTACCAAAAAAAATTATAAACAGCTAATGTAAGCCGTCAGTTTTGGTATCTCGAATGCCATTGATTTTGCCCATTAAGTATTAATCATAGTAAAAATTAATTATTGAGTGGCACCAAAGAAAAATTACATTTGAGTGGAAAACTCCATTTAACCCAACAATCAAATCACAGCAAATGCAACTTAAATTTCGTTGTCTTTAAACCAATAAATAGTAAGGAAAATTAAAGCAGACAATCCTTTGATTAACATCGTCTTTTTCAATAAATATTTTTCTAATCACGGATAAAAAAATGTGATTGGACAAGGGGCACGTGCAAGGAGAAGCGTGCATGCAAAGACTCGTCCCTATGGCCAAATTCAAGAAATGCTTCTCTGTACGATTGTACCAATTATAGCTCATCATGTTGCTTGTCCATCTCCAAAGATCCTCTCTAATTGGAAAATAAATCTCTATTTCGACATTAAGATTAGTGTTGCAACCCTACCTCGTTACCGTATTTCTTGTAAGTTTTTGCTGCAATTTATATGGATTTTACCAGATGTAATTGTACGCCAGAATATGTCGATCACATGAGAGTCAAGCGTTGACCCTTAAAAAGATCCATCCTACCAAAAACCAGTTGGATTACTTAACTGGTTGATCTCTAGTCATTAATAAGAAATGAATGTCAAAAATTTTTTCCATTAATTATTGATCTAGCGGCCTAGTTTCTGTTTTTCTCGAAAACAATATTTTGCAAATAAATTATTTCATAAATAAAATAATATTATGTGCAAAGCGGACTTGGAGGAGATGTTGGCCCATGTTTTCCGACCCTCATTCCGTGGTTGACTTCACAGCCCAAGCATACTTGCTCAAATACGTATAAATTGTTAAGCCTACGATAATTTAAATACATACGACGACATATGATTTAATTCATTAATTTTATTTAAATTTGATCTAAATTAGACATGTTCGAATTTATTATAAATGAGTTTGAATTGTAATCGAATTGACTTGAATTATAACTAAGTCAATTTATATAAGTCGTTTATGATCACATGGACGTGCTTATTTCTCGTAGCATAAATAGATGGAGTTGGATCAGATCAATCCATTTACTTATTAAATCAATAAAAATTATTTAATATTTTTATTTTAAATATTTTTTTAGTAATTTTAAAATTATTATTTATAAAGTAAGTATTTTATCATTACAATTAGTTTTTAATAATATTATTATTTTAATTATTTAAATATATGTTAAAATTATTAATGTTACATGATCGATTTGGATCAATTTGGATCAATTCAAGTTGATTTAGGCGAGTCGAATTAATTTAGATCGAGTTAAATTGAGTCATGATCCAAACTCGACTTATTTAATAAATGAGTGTCGGATCAAGTTCGAGTTTAAAAAATTGATCTCTTTAATAAATGGGTCGAGTTCAAGTTGACTCATTAAGTATAATATTATATATTTGATTCGATCTGAATTGTTAGATCAAAATCTAAACATTAAACAAAAAGATTAGTCGCCTTTATGTTGGCAATCACACTATGTCATTAAGCTACATCTTGGCCTCACATTATACAAATGATAAGTTAATTTAGGTCGGATTGGATTCAGATTTAGAAAATTAACTTTTTAATAAATGAGTTGGATTCATATTGATCCATATAATATAGTATAATAAGTTTGATTTGATCGGAATTCAACTTATGAATCTAAATTACTAGGTCTAAATTTAAACATTAAACGAAAAGAATAGTCATCTCTGTGTTGGTAGTTGCACTACATTATTGAGTTACATCTGGGCCACGCATTCATATATGAAAAAAGACGCGTCAATTTAGATCTACAATTTTGGAAAATTAACTCTTTTAATAACAAGTCAAGTTTAAATCGATCCATTTAAGTATAAAATTATAGATTTGATTCGAACTCCACCCAGGGAACGTGAATTGCCATGTCCAAATTTAAACATTAAATAAAAGGATTTGAGTCAATTTAGGTCGTTTTTAATTGACTTAGGCCAATTAAATTAATTTAAATTGGGTTAATTATGATCCATTTAATTAATAAGTTAATTCAAATTAAATTAAGTTACGATCTGAATTCGACCTATTTAATAAATAGGTCAATTTAGGTCCGATCGAGTTTGATTTAGATAATTAACTCTTTTAATAAACAGATTAGGTTTAAATTAGCCCATTTAGTATAATATTATAGATTTGATCCGATCTAAATTCGACATGTGAACTGGAATTGTTAGATCTAACTTTAAACATTAAATGAAAAGATTAATTACCTTTGTGTTGGTGGTTGCACTATGTCATTAAGTTACATCTTGACTCTTATTTATATATGAAAATGAAAAGTCAATTTATGTCGGATTAAGTTCAAATTCAAAAATGTGATCTTTTTAATAAATAAGTTGGATTAAAATTGATCAATTTAATATAATATTATATGTTTGATCTGATTTGAACTCGACCTATAAATCCTAATTATCAGGTTAAATTTAAATATTAAATAAAAGGATTAGTGGTCTTTGTGTTGGTGGTCGCAATACATCATTGAGCTACATCTTAGCCTCACATTCATATATGGAAAAGATGCATCGACTTAGGTCGAATCAGGTTTGATTTTAAAAAATTAACTCTTTTAATAAATAAATTTAATTCAAATTTATATATTTAATATAATATTATAGATTTAATTTGATTCGAATTTAATTCGTAAATTCGAATTACCGTGTGCAAATTTACGTATTAAATGAAAAGATTAGACCTCTTTGTGTTGGCGGTTGCATAGCTACGTCCTTGAGCTGCATCTTGGCCTCGCATTCAAATATGAAAAAGATGAGCCATTAGGGACTGTTTGATTTGGGGTCAGGGATCGGGTCAGTATTTTTAAAAATTTTTTTTTTTTATCTTGTAAAATTAATATTTATTATTTTATATTATTATTAAATTAAATTATAATAAAAAATTAAATAGTTTTTTGAGCTTTAAATTATTGAAGTCTTAATTTTGATAAAAAGATATTAGTTTACAAAAATGGTTCACTAGTCTTGACTTTGACTTTGATCATGATCCCGTTCCAAACAGACCCTTAAGGAAATCTCACGAAGGACGAAGACGTCCTATTCAGCGTCATCGCCCACATCTTAAGCAATTTAGACCACGTTCTGGACGAAACGTTCGGTTTTAGTTCACAAATTAGATGGGAGCTGGTTTCGGCCCAAAAAAAGCTAGAGTTGTTTTTTCAATATTTCTTCAAAGACGAAACCCGAAGCCGAAATAAAACATCTCGGTTTTCGCTCACATTAAAAACAAAGCCAAAACCAAGATCTCAAGCCTACATGAATGCATGCATGAGCTCGCTTGTTACTCACCAAACCTAAACTCTAATGGCCTCCGTGCTCTTTATAGCCTTAATTTCAGCTATTCTCGTCGCCGGCGCCACGGCCACCGCCGGCAGCATTGCCATATGCTGGGGTCAGAACGGCAACGAGGGCTCACTAGCTGACACCTGCGCCACGAGCTTCTACTCCTACGTGATCATTTCCTTTCTCGTCACCTTCGGCAACGGCCAGACCCCCGTGCTCAACCTCGCCGGCCATTGCGACCCGACCAACGGCGGTTGCGCCAGAATCTCTGGTGACATCAAATCCTGCCAAGGACAGGGCGTCAAGCTGTTCCTCTCCCTCGGCGGCGCCTCTGGGAGCTACACCCTGACATCCGATGACGATGCAAGGCAACTGGCGGACTACCTGTGGAATAACTACCTCGGAGGAACGTCGACATCGCGGCCGCTCGGAGACGCCGTGCTGGATGGCATAGACTTTGACATTGAGGGCGGAAGCACACGATACTGGGACGTGTTGGCTCGCTATCTCTCCCAGTATAGTCAACAGGGAAAGAAGGTAAATTCATACAAAGCATGGTTGGCAGTAGAAAATTTTCGATTTCAAATTTAAAAAATATATTATTTATATTTATATATTATATTTATATTATAAGACATTATCAGTTTAATAATTAAGATTTAAATTTAAATCACAAGTAATTTAAATTTGAATTCTCTTAATCTCACCTTTTTTCATATTTTAAAATTTTTTTATCCAAAAAAAATTTATTTAACATTTTCAATATATATATATATATATATATATATATATCTTCTTTTAAATTTTTTTAATATTTTTAAATTAAAAATTAAATTTTAGTTAAAAATTTTTTAAAATAATTTGATGAAATTGAAACAGTAAATAATTAAAATAGATCCACTCTAATGAACGTTCAAATTGATTTTAAAATTGAAACTTCAAAACTCAGATACAAAATTATTCTCACGACGTGCATCATTCGTGTTTGTTTGCTTGTATGCGTAACATCTTTGAATTTGATAGGTGTACCTTAGTGCCGCGCCGCAGTGCCCATACCCGGACGCTTACCTGGGAACCGCTCTGAGCACGGCGCTCTTTGACAATGTCTGGGTCCAGTTCTACAACAACCCGCCGTGCCAGTACTCCTCCGGCAGCACTGATAATCTTATCGCCTCGTGGAACCAGTGGACGTCGAGCGTGCAAGCAGCCAGCTTTTTCATGGGGCTGCCAGCGTCGGAGGCAGCCGCCGGCAGCGGGTACATCCCGCCGACGTGCTGACATCCAAGGGTCTTCCCGCTATCAAGAGCTCGTCTAAGTATGGAGGTATCATGCTGTGGAGTAGGTACTATGATGTCCAGAATGGTTATAGCTCTGCCGTGAAGGCCAGTGTGTATAGCTTTGCCTTGAAGGCCAGTGTTTGAGTCGCGAGACTTGGAGGGAATAACACTAGCCGTATAATGGTGATGATGAACCTTTTCTTTTCGATTAGAAATTTCCGAGTTGATTATTTTTTGCGTGGAAACGTCTGGATGGATGATGTTGGACCTTGTACTATTAGGCCATGGCTTTTGAGGAGCAAAGGAGAAGCTTATTTGTCATAATCAAGATTTAAAAGTTTGGTTTTGATTTCGAGTTAAGGCGGGCCGAAACCAAAACATCACCGGATTGATTTGACTTTGTTTTGGTAACCCTGACGATGAAAAAGACCGGTGAGAGATGATAGAAGATGAGAGGGGACGGAGAGCACATTGTTTTGGTAAACTTGTGATTTCTACCGGTGGTTCCAACTCAACGATAAGTGGTAAAATTTGACTCTTATTAGCCATTTCTATTGTAGATCATCGTATCAACAGAAAGAAAAACGAGCAACCAAAACCAAACTACCTCGAAAGATGTTTTCCAAGCAAAGCCATGTTTCCTTCCAAGTACCATTGTTTTACCACTAGACATGGTCTATGTATCTCTAGATTCAAAACTTATTCAAGTGTTTTTTGATATTTTGAATTCAGATTAAAATTTAAGTTAAAATAATAATTTAAAGTCAGATTCAAATTTATAATTGATTTTGAATATTTATTATGTAATATTAAGAGTTATAATTAGAGTAAAACTTAAACTCAATAAGAACCTATAA
Source organism: Trichopus zeylanicus subsp. travancoricus (assembly GCA_005019695.1). Taxonomy (NCBI): domain Eukaryota; kingdom Viridiplantae; phylum Streptophyta; class Magnoliopsida; order Dioscoreales; family Dioscoreaceae; genus Trichopus; species Trichopus zeylanicus. Next base: position 244,729 of record RXID01014482.1, on the reverse strand, counting down.
ATATTCTAGTAATTCATATGATTTAAGTGTGGTGTAGTGCTGAGATTGAACTAGAGAAAAATAAATAGAGAGGAATAGAGAGAATAGAGAGAAGAGAGAGAGAGAGAGTATCAGATTTTGTGTGTGAATTTTTTTAGTATTTTTCGATGATCTCTCACGGTGGTTCCTCGTGGTGTTCTCTTAAAGATTTTCACTAAAGGTGAAGATGTTGTTAAGTCTTGGTGAAAGAATTTAGTTGGGTAAAAAAGAGTACAGTCTTTGTTATAAACTCTTGTAAAGTTTTTGATAATGGATCTCTCGCTCCCCCCATGAATGTAATCCGATTTTAAGTGAACCACATCATTGTGTTTTTTCTTGTTATTTTTTTATCTTATATTATTTCTCATTTCTTGTGTTGTTTGAAAATAAAGTTATTTGTGAGGCTTCCACTACGAATATTAATAATTAATATTAGAACTTAGGAGTAAACAACTAAAATGACAAAATTCTTACTCGAGGTAGAGAAGTTTAACGATAAGATAAATTTTACTTTATAACAAAAAAAGATGAATGCGATTCTTATTTATTAAGGTCTGTAAAAGATGTTAGAGGGTAAAGAAAAAAGGCTGACCAAGATAGACTATAAATATTGAAAGAAGATGGATCAGAAGACATTGAATTTAATTATTCTAAGTCTGACTGATGAGATTTTGTATAATGCCATTGATGAAGAGACGACGACGAATATCTTGACAAAACTTGAGAAGTTGTACATGTCAAAAAGCCTCACGAACAAATTTTACTTGAAATAATAGCTGTATGGACTTCATATAAGTGAAAGTACAACTATATTATATCACTTAAATACCTCCAGTAAGATTATCAATGATTTGTTGAAAATTGATGTGAAGTTTGAAGAGGACGATAAGAGATTGATTCTCCTGATGTCTCTTTCTATTTCATGCGATTATATTGTGATCATAATTTTTTATGGTGAAGAAACTCTTAAGATAGAAGAGGTAACAGTTAGTCTTTTTTCTAATGAGAAAATGAGAAACTCTAATATTGATATGGAGTTTGGTAAAGGATTGATGGTTCACAAAAAAGAAAATTTAAGAGAAGGTGGAGAAGGCAAGAAACGGTCTAAATCAAAATTGAAGGCGAAAGTATAATATTATTCATTTAAGAACTATATCCACATTAGACAGTATTGTCCTAAATGTTGAAAGATAGAGTCTTCCAATATGACTACAACAATAGCGGATGATACTTTTAAAATAGTGCAGATGAAAATATTCTTGCAATATCCACAGAAATTGGCACTTCTGGAGAGTAAATTTTAGATTTTATTAGTTCTTATCATATTTGCTCGAGGAAGAATAGGTTTATTTCTTATAAAGAGAATAAAAAGAAAGGTACTGTCTAGTTGAGCAATAATTTGACCTGTAAGATCGTCGATATGAGAATAGTCTAAATCCAAATATTTGATAGAGCAGTACATATTCTTACTGGGGTAAGGTACATCCTTAAGATGTAGAAGAATCTAATTTTACTTGGTGTACTTGACTCAAAAGACTATAATTATTCAGCGAGAGATGGAGTCATGAAGGTGACATGTAGTATTAGAATCCTAATGAAAGAAGAGAAGTGCCAAATATTCAATTAGTAGGGAACACCATTGTAGGTGGAGTTCTGATAGTTACAGTGGTGAAGAGAAAACATTATACTCGAAGTGATTTGACGGAAGATAGACATTCTTCTCGAGTTACTTTTACTATAGCAGCAGACATATGTCATCCAACAAACTTTCAAAGATACAAAACTGTAGGCATGAAGAGTAAATTTAAAGTTGGCTCGAGCTCGCGTCTTGTAATTAGCTGAATAAACTAGTAACTTAGGGGGAGAGGCTGGATAAGAAATGATGGCCGAAGTTTCATGATAGTGGCACATCTGAATTCAAGTTAAAGTAGGGATTATTGAGTTTTGGGTGTCTCGAACTCATATTAGAGTATGAGTTAAAATAGGAATTCAAAGTTGGATTTAGACATATGATTGATTTTGAATACTTATTATATAATATTAGGAGTTATAATTAGAGTAAAACTCAAACTCAATAAGGGTCTATAAATATTTTAGTAATATATAGGATTTAGTTGTGGTGTAGTGCTCAAGTTGAACTAGAGAGAAATATAGAGAGGAATAGAGAGAATAGAGAGAAGAGAAAGAGAGAGAGTGTTGGCTCTCGTGTGCGAGTTTTTTTAGTACTTCTCGGTGGTCTCTCGTGGTGGTTCCTTATAGTATTCTCTTGAATATTCTCTCTAAAGGTGGAGACGTTACCGAGTCTTGGTGAATGAGTTTAGTTGGATACAAAAGAGTATAGTCTTTCTTACAGACTCTTGTAAAATTTTTTGATAATGGATCTCTCGCTCCCTCCGTGAACGTAACCCAATTTTGAATGAATCATATATCTCGATGTGTCTTTTCTTCTTATTATTTTTTATCTTACATTACCTCTCATTTTTTCAGTTGTTTGAGAATAAGAAGATTCGTGAACCTTCTGCTACGAATTTCAATATTCAAGTACTAAGACTCATCCAATAAGCACATTCCCCTTGTCTATCAACAGTAATATGACACTTTGGCGAAAGATATGAGCTCCTCTATTACTGTGACTGCCTTCTTCCTCCTCTTCTTCTCTACTAATGAGTGCACCTGAATAAGGCTATGGTAATCATGCAAAACATTAGTGCTCTACTTTCACATCCTCTACAATTAGGGGTGTGTAGTATTCGGTTCGAACTGAATAAACCAATCGAACCACAATCAAATAATTGATTTGGTTCAGGTTATTCGGTTTTTGGTTCGGTTTGGTTCTAAAAAATAGAAAATTTGATATTTGGTTTCAGTTTCGGTTTTTGATTTTGAAAAATCATAAAAACCGAATCGAACTAAATTACATATATATATATATATACATGGTTTTGGTTTTGGGCTAATCGGTTCATAGGCATAGCTATATATATCATCCTATCAGTCATTCGGTTCGCCGATCTCATTTCTACCCTAACCCTAAATCCCCAAGTCCCGAACTCCTAATCATTCTTCTCCTTCATCCCTGCGGTTGCGGCGCTGTGCCGTGTCAGGATCAAAGGTTTCATCAGGCGATTGTCATGGTGAGGAGAGTTTGGAAGTTCTTTAGCAACCCGACATCCTTCAGTCTTCAACAACGTGACATCGCCGTCATCCACCCTCCACCTCTGAGTCTCGACCCCTCAAGATCTCTCCGTGATTGGCCTTCGATGCTCTGAGCTTCAATCTCTCATTTTTCTACAACAACATCATCAGGATCAAGCTGCAATGTAAGAGGATTTATGAAATTATAAAATTTAATTAAATTTTATGAAATTAAATTAGGGTTTTTGATTTCATATGATTTTATTATTAGATAATTAGGGTTTTGTCACTTTTGTGAAAATCAAGTTGCTCAATGCTTACTACCTTTTGTTTTGTTTGGTATTTTTATGAAAATCAAATTGCTATTTTTGATCTTTTGAGTCTAATGTGGGCATGTTAAATTCGGTTTTAGATCTATTAGAAGATACTTGTAGGGATTGCTTGATAATATAATGGTCATTATTTGCAACTTTTAATATATCTTTCAATTTATTTTCTTTACTTCTATTCAAAATTAAATTTTAATTTAGTATTTTACCTGTATTCTCTGTTGATAATGTTAAACGAGGATGAAAGTCATGAGCTTTGAAACACAAATCCAATTATTCCGAATTTAATGCCAAATTCAAATTCTCAAGAAAGTTCTATGCCTATAAAAGTTTCAAACAAGTGTAATGTATCTACATGTACAAAGCCTCCAATCCCAAGAAAGCAAATGACAGTACAATCAGTTATATGGAAGAATTTCGTAAAATTCATAACACCAGACAAATTAACCAAAGCCAGATGCAACTATTATGGTAATGAATTCATTTGTGATTAAAAAAGAAATGGTATTTCTTCTTTTAGAAATCACATAAATCAATGTGAGCAATATCCATATAATGTTGGTATACATCAAACACAACTTGCTATGCAACATATTCAAAAAGAAGTAGAAAATAATTATGTGCTAACTAGTTGAAAATTTGATCAATAAAAAATTAGAAAAGCACTAGTATACATGATTGTTGCAGATGAACTACCTTTTAGTTTTGTGTAACATGAAGGTTTTTAATATTTTATGTCTCAAGTTTATCCTAGATCTCAAATGCCTTCACATTGGACTATGACTAGAGATTGTTATGAACTCTACTATGATGAAAAGGTAGACTTGGAATAATATTTCAAAGAGTCCAAATAAAGAGTGTGTTTGACCACTGATACGGATCTCAATTCAAAAAATAAACTATATGTATATCACAACATATTATATTAATATTGATTAGAAATTGAAGAAAATTTTTTTGAATTTTTGCAAAATTACAAGTCATAAGGGTGAAGTTATAGGATAAACAATTGAAAAATATTTGCCTGAATGGGGAATTGATAATATTTTAATTATTAATATTGATCATGCTTCTTCAAATGGTACTGTTATTTTCTATTTGAAGAAAAATTTTTTGAATTAGGAAACTTGTTTGGCACAAGAAAAATATGTTCATATGCGATGCATATCACATATTATTAATTTTGCAGTAAAAGATGGTTTGAATGAGATGACAGATTCCATTGCTTGGGTTAGATCTGTAGTAAAATATGTGAGATATTCTCCAGTAAGATGACAAAAGTTCAAAGAATATGTGAAAATTAAAAAAATTGAAAGCAAAAAATATATTTGTTTGGATGTATCCATAAAGTGGAATCCACCTATATGATGCTTAAAACAGCTCAATCTTTTAAGAGGGCTTTCAAAAAATTTGAAGAGCAAGATAGCAATTTTTGTAATGAGTTTAATAATGAAAATAGAGTTCCTCTATCTTTTGATTGATAAAATATTAGACGAGTTATTACATTCTTAGAGTATTTCTATGAGTGGACTTTTCGAGTGTTTGGCTCTATGTATGTTACAAGTAATTTATTTTTTAATAAAATTTATTAAGTTAACCTTCTATTAAATATGTGGAAATTTAGCAATGACACAAAAGTCCAAGATATGGCTACCATAATGAAAGCAAAATATGACAAGTATTGGGGTGAGCCAGAGAAGATTAATATGCTTCTTTTCTTTCCTGTTGTCTTTGATCCAAGACACAGGTTAGAATATATTGAGTTTGAAGTTGAAAAAATATATGAAGGTGAAAGAGGTGTTATGATGAGGAGAAAATTGTATGAAGTTGTATATGATTTATTCAAAGAATACAAGATGCGACTACAACCGAAAGGGATGCAAGATGGTGAAAGATCAAGTATGCCAATGCAATCAGAAAAGTATATCTTAAGTAGTCTATTTGATGAGTATAGAAAAAGTTTCATAGGTGATGAAATGAAATCTGAGTTAGACAAATATTTGTCAGAGAATCGTGAAAAAAATATGCCAAACTTTGATATTTTGGGCTTCTTGAAAATGAATAGTTACAAATTTCCTATTCTATCACATATGTCTTATAATATATTAACTATATCTATCTCTAAAGTAGCCTCTGAGTCAGCTTTTAGCATAGGAGGATGTATACTTGATTCTCTTTTGTAGCTTTTTGACTCCTACACTAATACAAGCTCTCTTTTGCACTCAAGATTAGATTCGAAAATCAAAAGCAGAAATTAATTTTGAAGAAAATTTGGAAAAACTTGAAAAGATTGAAGAGGCTAAGATTTGCATTACTAATATTTTTATTTTTAGACTATATATTTTTTTATTATGATCAAATAATCATTGAATAATTTTTTTTAATTTCAGAGTTAACAATAATAAAATTGGATGTCACAACCATTGAATTTTGAAAAGTCATCTTTTAATGTTTTTTATGTATTTTTTTCATATTTTTTCATGGTATGTATTATGATAGTTTCATTTTGATTATTTCTAACTTTCTATGTTCATCTTTTGCAGATTTATTCTTATATCTCATTTTAACTGAATAGTAACTTGGTTTGTATCTTCATAGTCTTTCGATGTAGCTCCTCATTATTCATGTGCATGTGTGAAGTTATGACCAAGGTTTACCGTTTCGGTTTCGGTTTCGGTTTCGGGACCCAGCGAAACCGATACGTTTCGGCCGTTTCGGCCGTTTCGGTTTCGGCCGAAAGATTTTTTAAAATTATTAATTGGGTGTTGACCAGAGTTTGACTATATTTTGACTGTACTTTGACTTCAAATTAAAAATATGATAAAATATTTAAAAAATTTGGAAAAATTTGAAAAATTAGGATGAATTTATACTTAATATTACCATAATATTAAATATTATTTTAGTTAATTAATATTAATTTTGATAGTTAGTCACTGATATTGTCTACTTTTAATATATATTAGTATATTAAAAAAACATATAAGAAATAACATGAATATGATTAAAAGTTAAAATTAGCATAAGCACATTTAACTTTTCATTAAAATGTACTTCACACATACATAATTTTATAAATTTTAAGATAATACAACTAATCATCATAATCATCATCAGTTGAGTTTGGAACATCTGGGTGTGGAACTACAAATTCAGTACCTGGATGATCCGGACGAGCATTTGTAGACATATGAGCCAGAACAACTAGTTCTGCGCGGTCTCGTGGCAGCGGTTCTGAAGTATAATCATATATCGAATGTCTAAAATGAAAATCATATTTTAACTAAAATTTAACTTTATTTCAATTATTTTTTAACTTCAAATTAAAAAATTATAATATGTTTAAAAATTTAAAAAAATAATGAATAATTACGTAAAAAATATTATGTACGTGAATAGTATTTGACAGAAATCGATACTGACGCTGAAATCAAATTGGCGATAGTGTTGGTCTCAGTGTAAGGCCGGCTTCATCTTGCGGAAGTACGGGTCAGGTCGGTGAGGGCGCGAGATAGGCGATAGAGTGCCGATAAACCAGTGATTGCGCATGGCCCTTGGGCTCGGACACGAAACCAGCGCGAGTTCCTCTCCCCC